>JBBPBX010010742.1:0-57310 GCA_038048925.1 Garcialebias charrua | reverse complement strand
TATACATATATACATACATATATACATATATACATATATACATATTGAAGACCCTCATCTCCCTTGAACTTTTGAATGAAGTAGATGCTATTTCCCACATTTTGGTTTAATGAGTTATGAAACATCTATGTTTACCTACATTTGTAAACACTTGATTCAGTTAGGCTACTATTTTAGAGAGCAACAACAAGTTGTGTGTGAAATGAACAGCACCAATTATGTCAAACGTCCTAACCCCCACCTCACGTTTCTGAGTTGAACTCTTCTCTGCTGATTTCATTTCTGTACTTTGTGGTTCCTGCTGCTCCAATCTCAATGGCAACTGCCTTCTCAGTTGTCCAGCTAAGGACAATTCATCCATCCATCCATCTATCCATCCATCCATCCATCCATCTATCCATCCACATTTTTGATGAATTAGCGCTGTTGTTTTGATACGTGTGTCATGATTTGGGCGTGTGGTGGAGGATGATCCCAGTTGTGCAGACAGGCAGACACTCGGAGGCACGAGTATAAAAATTCAAAAATGTTTAATCACAGAGTTCAAACATAGACGTGGCAGTAATCACAAAAAACTCAAAGTACCGTCATGGCAGTGATCCACATGAACTTGTGACCACAGCTAGAACTTGTGCAAAAACACTAAAACTTAAGGACTGACGTGGAGGTACTCACGTAACCAAGAAACAGTAGCAGAGCATGGACACAAGGACACGACCCCAGGGAACAGGACGAATGGCCCGACACTTACACACACACGCCAACAAACTAATATACACGCCCTAATTATCTACAATCACAAACACCTGAGACATAAGCTGAAACTTTACACCAGGACTAGAAACTACACTGAGTAAACAAACATGGACCAAACTATAATAAACAAACAAGGATTACACTAGAATTAAAGAACAGGACAGGAACAAGGAAAACTAATAAAACTAACAGATGAAACAGATGACTAATAAGAAATTAAACTGAGTAAACAATCTATAATCACAAACACCTGAAACATAAACTAAAGCTACACCAGGACTGGAAATCAAACTGAGTAAATAACCATGGACAAAACTAGAATTACCTAAATAAAACTAAATTAAACTAACATAGATGACTGATAAGAAATGCAGATGGTGCCATCCGTAGATGGCGCCAACCTGACAACGTGATTAATGTGAATAATACACATCAAACATTTTACTCGTATTTTTTTTCTGTAGCTATGCTTTTTTATTTACAAATGTTTTATGTCTGAAACATATGCATGAGTTCACATCAGCATTTGTGCACACTCTGTAGAGCTGTCTAGAGACGCTCCTGTGCATAAAGTATAGCAAGCCAAGTGGTCTATTAATATCCACTTTTATCACATGTCTGGCTATTTATGGGCCACTTGGCTTGCCATAAAGATGAAGACACTTAATTCCCATGGATCATGCCATCTACATATCTGCTGGGCAGGAGCGTGTGCGTGGGCTGTTGTGCCTGCTGCAGCCGTAATATTCACTCCACAGACTGGGCAATGTCTCCACTCGTATTTTTAATAAATAATCAAAATAAAAATGTGCAATGACTTTGGACTTTTAGGGGTGGAGATTTGAGTTACTGGATCTGAGCAACACAGTTGCCGAAACCCACCCGGTCAAAATGAGAGAGTTCCCGGATTGTTCCAGCAGGATCCGGGTCAAATATAGCACTGGCTATCCCACTCCAACCAGCCTATTTTAAAACATATTCCCTTAATTAATAACCATGTCTTGGATATGCCTAATTTGTCTCTAAATGGTTACATACCACAGCATTTTAAGGTTGCTGTAATTAATCCTTTACTTAAGAAACATAACCTTGACTCAGGAATCCTAGCCAATTATAGATCTATATCTAATCTAACTTTAATCTAAAAATTCTAGAGAAAATAGTTGCAGGTCAGTTGCATGATCATCTGCAAAGAAATAAAGTGTTTGAACAGTATCAGTCAGGGTTTAGAGCTCATCACAGAAACAGGACTGGTGAAAGTTATACTAATGATATTCTCATGGTCTCAGACAATGGACAGGTGTCTACACTGGTCCTGTTAGACATCAGTGCTGCATTTGATACAGTTGATCACAAAATTCTACTACAGAGACTTAAATATGATATTGAGATTACAGGAACATCTCTAAATTGATTTAAATCATATTTATCTGATATATTCCAATTTGTAAATGTAAATAATGAATTCAAAAACGTTCAACACAAAAACAACTGGACTATATTATATACAGAAGACATTTCGCTGCTCATTCGAGGAGCATTCTCAATTCGAAGTATTGAGAATGCTCCTCGAATGAGCAACGAAACATCTAAAATAAAGTCCAGTTGCTTTTGTGTTGAACATTTTTGAATTTATCATGTCCTGGATGACTGAGAATCTTCACCAGCCTAAATAATGAATCTTTATATCTTTATCATATGCCAAAGTTAATCATGGAGTTTCTCAAGGTTCAGTGCTTGGACCAACACTCTTTACCTTGTATATATGCTTCCATTAGGTAAAGTTATTAAACAGCATGAAAACCATTTTTATTGTTATGTTGATGATACAATTATATTTGTCCATGAAACCAGATGAATCCAATCAGTTACTTAGACTACAAACATGTCTTAAAAACATAAAAACCTGGATTACCCTAAATTTTCTGCTTTCGAATACTGACAAGACTGAGGTTTAGGTTTTTGGACCTGAGCATCTTAGGAAGACATTTTTCAGTCTTTCGCCCTCCTTGGATGACATTAATCCGGCCTCCATCTCTAATGTTAAAAATCTTGTTGTTATATTTGATCAGGACATGTTTTTTATCCTCCACATTAAAAACTATATTAATACTAAACTATTAATGTTACTAGCAAAACCTTCTTCCACCTGCGTAATATAGCTAAAATTAGAAACAGCTTATCTAAAAAGGATGCAGAAAAACTGGTTCATGTATTTGTCACGTCTAAAGGAAGAAAAAAAAGCTAAATTCATACAGAAATAGATGCAAAAACAAAAACTGATTCTAAGTAACCACAGAGTCCTCTACTCAGACATTTTCCTTAACTTTTTAAGACAAAGTTACAAATATAAATGTTCTGTAACCTATAAGAAAAAAAAATATCTGTAAGGATTGTGACTATAGCAAGATACAAGGACTGAGGAGAACAGATACCAAGACTCAAAATGTATTAACAGTGTTAGTTTACAAAGTGATAAATCATTCAAATAAACCTGAGAGGGAGCTGAAACCCTGAAGAGCAAGGAGATAGTTAGTGGTCTGTGGGCAGGGGTGATAATGTTGTTGATGCACTTTCTTACAGTAGAATGAGTTGTGGGGAGAGATGACCCAGGCAAACAAAGTGTTTGTCTGAATAATGGCAGGCAAGTGGTAGGAAGACATTGAGGCAGCTGAGGAGGTACAGGGGAGCTCAAGGTTCACAGAGGACAGGATGGGGACCACTGGAAGCATGGAGAAATACAAAGGATGTTAATATTCACTTTAACTCACACATAAAAGGCCAGAGCACAACTATGGCAGGTAATGCTCCAGCACTGACTGGATGTCATCTGCAGGCTTTTATGCTTCTCTTGCTCATCAAGCTGATGATGCTCAGGTGCTGCTCAATAGATTTAGCTGTGGCTGCAGGGAGCTGCAGAGAAGAACTCCCACATAAACTTTTACACATTTAGAAACAAATTCTCTGTGAGAGGGGTTTAAACATTTTAACTTCACTGGTAATGTAGACAAGTTGATAATTGTGACAGCATATTTCTATCAGTTAATAAAAGTAGAGATGTTAGTACATAAAATGATAATGATAAGTGCATGCCTATGTCTTTTTTAAATTATAAGTAATGCAATAAACAATACCTGTTATGCCAACCATTTACAAAATCTATAAGTGTTTACAGGGAGGTGCTTCAGAAAAGTAATCATGGTGTAATTATGTGGGGATGTGTTGCTATGCAACCTCCATCAAAAAGTGCTGATCAAATTAATAATCCTGCTGAATTTCTACCCACGCTGTGTGATGTTCAGTCAACAAGCATCATCAGTTTTTATTTCTTATGGTCACGATCGTCCCAGACAAACACGACAGCAGGCTTGCTGGTGTGTGGGATCAAAGTGACAGCAGTGAAATGGCCTGCAGCCTGAAGTGAACGTGAAAAGCCTCTCCACAAATGGAAGGAGAAAACAGCAAATTGTGTAGAAAGGTGAAGAAGGTCCAACAGGGAAATCAGCTGAAGGGGAGAAAACTAAAAGAAAAGAAAATTCAGATCAGCAACTTGAGTTTTCACACGTCAATGCATTTGTGCAAAATGTCAGAAAAATAAAACAAAACAATGTAATAAGAAGAAAGAAGTTTTATGTAATATTTTGTAGTGCAAGTTGCCTGCTTGTGATAAAAAAAAACTTTAAATCCTAAAAATTCATCAAAATAGTAAAACTGAGCCTGCTTGAAGAGCGAGCACATCAGTACCTGTGACTGTTCACTTTCAGACCTTCTGGAGGTGCTTTGTGTCACTCTGCACTGCCCATCTATCATTCAGTACAAAGCCGTAACCTTCTGCTTCCTCCACGCACAAACACATACCGGTACTCAGGCAATAATCTGAATGTGAGCTGCAAGGAGGACAATGGAGGAGCAGCTGTGGAGAGCGAGAGGAGAAAGGTTGTGGGCCGCCAGTGACAGAGCAGCAGGAGATTGTGGAGGCCCGTTGGCAGGTACATGATATAGCTCAGGGATATAGCTGCTGTTGATGGTTTACAGCAGGCAGGAGGAACAAGGTACAGCTGTCAAGGAATTCAGCTGAGGGACAAGCCATGCTATTTGTTTAGCTGAAAAAGGGATAAACTTTGAATCTGGAAAAAACAGCTAAACCTTCAAGTTTCCTTGACGCTGGGAAATATACTCCATTTTGATAGACGTGCTTTGAAAGGCACAAAGTAAAAGTAGAATTTTTCTGAAAAACAAGGCGGAGAAAGCAGCTTTCATCCAAGTTTGTCTGACAGAACACAGCCCCAAAACAGAAACCAAAGCTGGTAAATACGATGAATGGAAAATCTCCTGTGAAGAATTCAAAGAGTTTTTGGTAACACTTTACAAGAAGGTACACAAAACTGCTAGGGAATGCCTCATGAACAAATGAGGTAATGGGTAGTTAAAGGTGGGGTATGTAACATTGTAATGTAGTCTAACTTTTCAAACAATATATTTTTAACATATTTCTTCACTCTGTCACTATCTATTGACAGACTGATGTTAGACAAAGTAATCTCTGAAAAAAACTATAGTCCCCTTGCTTCTATCAGCATTTATAAAAACACTGAAAACACAGAGTGACCCGGACAATGACCAGCCAATAAAAACAGAGTTGTTTGTCACGCCCCAACCCACGCCCCCACCTGTCCCAGCCGCAGCGCCGCGGCTCGTTCTCATTCAAAGGATTGCAAAGCGATGCAGGACTGTTTTGTATGTGACACAAAATGTATTAAATATCCCTTCTTTATCCCAGAGCTGGACTTTTATTTAGTTTTTTTGCCAAAAGTCAAGTGATCGCTTCATCCTTCACTGACAGGAATGAGGAAATGGATTTGTCACGACTCACGAGCGAATTAAAACATGTCCAACGTTGCTTCGTGAACCTCTGCTGATTTCTTCTGGTTTTTGTGTTGTTGGATGAGTGATTCATGGTTTTATTATATTTTTTAAACAGTTATATTATCATATAAACACAGAACTTCGCAGCGCAGAGACAGGACATGTACTGGGGGCGGAGCATTCCAGACATTCCAGACCAGCGCTGACAGACATGATGAAATCACGAGCGAATTAAATCATGTCCAAACGTTGCTTCGTGAACCTCTGATGATTTCTGCTGGATTTTGTGTTGTAGGACTAGCGCTCCATGGTTTTATTTTATTTTATTAGAAGGTTTTATTAACATAAACACAGAATATTGCAGCGGCTCTGAGCAGACAGCAGTAGGGGCGGAGCAGATCCCAAGTTCAGCAGAGCACGGACTGTGGCATTCTGCTCCCTCCCCTCAGAGCCTTTCTGCGCTGAAAATATTTCTAAGTCCCAGAGTGTTCAAAAATCGCATACCATACCTTTAACCATTACTTACTGGGGAACACACAGCCAAGCCTTATTTGGGAACTACTGGTGAGTTACCTTGTAAATGAAGAGGAACTACCGTAATTTCCGCCTGATAGATTGCACCTTTCTATAGGTCGCTTTGTCCAATTATTGGGATTAAATTAGAAAAATCCATAAACAGGTCGCACCTTTATTTAGGTCACATCTATTATGCGTCACCGCTACGCGACGCGTCAGCGCCTCATTTGCCCTGCTGAAAATGGCGGCCACAGAAGAAAGCGAACACGGAAGGGGTTTACAAGATTAACACGGTAAAAACAATTTTTGTTTGCTAAAAATTATAGCTGACATTATAGCACAAGGGATCCTGAGCTTAACCGTTCCTTAATAAATTCACGAAATGGTCAAATCTACTGGATTTAAATTGTTTCGCTTTGACGTCTTCCAAACGGTCGCGTGCACTGCGAAAATAAATTATAAATAAATCAAATTTTAGCTCAAATGTCTCATACAGGTCACAGTTTGTAAATGAACACCAAATAATTACTTTCTGTAAGCTGAAAGAAAATCCGTGGTGTGGTTTATGAGTTATTTAGACCAATAGTAGCAGGAAAATAACCCAAAGCTAACGCGACACGTTTATGCCCATAAAACATCAAATTTTATCTCAAATGTCTCATACAGGTCACAGTTTGCAAATGAATACCAAATAATTACTTTCTGTCAGCTGAAAGAAAATCCATGGTGTGGTTTATGAGTTATTTAGACCAATAGTAGCAGGAAAATAACCCGAAGCTAACGCGACACGTTTATGCCCATAAAACATTGAATTTTATCTCAAATGTCTCATACAGACATTTCTCATTTTCCAGCTGAGACGACTGTCTAAGCTAAAGCCCATATTATCCAAAAATAACCTGGAGACAGTAATTCACACATTTATTACATCTAGGCTTGATTACTGCAATTCACTGCTTGGTATCAGTCAGACCACCATTGCACGACTATAACTGGTCCAGAATGCAGCAGCCCGATTTTTAACCAGTACACGCAAAAGAGAGCACATTACACCAGTCTTGGCCTCCCTGCACTAGCCACCGGTTCATCTTCGAATCCAGTTCAAAATTCTCCTGTATGTCTACAAATCACTGAACAGTCTCGCCCACACCTATCTCTCGGATTTGATACACCCATATGTCCCACCACGTGCTTTGAGGTCAGAGGACCGGGTACTTTTAAGAGTTCCAGTAACTCGTCTTAAACACAGAGGTGACAGGGCGTTCTCTGTAGCAGGACCAAGACTCTGGAACGAGTTACCTCTGCTCATCAGACAGGCCCCTCCCTCTCAGTGTTTAAATCCCGTTTAAAGACCCACTACTAATCTGTTGCTTTCAACACCAGCTGATCTGTGTTTGGTCGTTTTATTTATGATCTGCAATGTTTTTATGTCTTTTGTTTTGTACTTCATTGTGTGTGTTGCCTGTTGTTTGTTTTGTTTACAGCACTTTGGTCTGGCCTTGTCGCTGTTTAAAGTGCTTTATAATTAAATTGGTATGGTATGGTATGGTACAGGTCACAGTTTGTAAATGAATACCAAATAATTACTTTCTGTAAGCTGAAAGAAAATCTGCGGTGCGGTTTATGAGTTATTTATCTAAATAGTATCAGTTTACGGTAGCTAACCGCTAACAACGATGCTAAAAGATCGATTTTTGTTATCTCCAACATCTCATAAAGCTAGTCAGTTGTAAATGTCCATACAGTGATTACTTTCTGTAAGTTTGATAAAAATCTGTCCTGTGGTTCTTGACTTATCTTGTTAACAAACACAGCAAACAATACCGTAGTTACCTCCAGAGCAGAAGGCCGGGCAGTGACGTTGTCAGTCCGAGCAGAGGAGGCTTTTTTCAGACACATGAGCTGGAATCGGTCAGTGGAATCTCTGGAAGTTTCCCCTAGCGGACAAAAATGACACTGCACATTTATTGCCATAATGAAAAACGATCATATCTGAGCCAAAAATTGGTCTAAAAATAGGGAAAAAATCCATAAACAAGTCTCACCTCTCTATTAGTCGCAGGCCATGCAAATTAGCAAAAAACTGCGACCTATAGTCTGGAAAATACAATAATCAAGAACTAATGGGTAGTTACCAAAGAAACCAAGATTATGAAACTGGTAATGTATTTCATCAATGTGTTTACAAATGAGAAAATCCAATGAAACCAGTAACCACTAGGAAACAGGTTTTTGACAATTGAGCTGTGCCTCACTGGTGCAGGGTTTATTCAGAACCTATGTGGAGAATCTCTCTGTTTCTGTGGTAACAAACCAGTAGTTCCCTAATAAGGTTGGTTGTGCGTTCCCCGGTGCCTGCCTGCCGGGGCCTGGGTGCCCTGGCTCTGTTGGGCCTCTGTCGGGACTCGGGGCTCAGTGTCCATGGCCGGATCTACTCTGAAGGAGCGGGTTGCCGGCGGGGCCTGTGGGCTCATCGCTGAAGCCTCCTGGGATCTCTGCATTGTGGTTGCTGGGGGTCGCCCGGGGCTTCCCTTTGCTTCTCTCTGCGGGAGTGCAGTTGTCCCTGTTGGGGGACTCCCAGGGCTCCGGGCTTGGGGACCAATGTGTGTTTGTGACTCCACTCCTCCCTGTGTTACCTTCGTGTCCTTTTGGGACGGGTCTGTGTGTCCCCACATCCACTATTGAACATTCTTATGGAAAAATCTTATAGTGACAAGCACGCTCACACAGGTGTTTAGATTCAGGTGTTTATCAGATACACACTCAGTTGGGTTGTGGTAAACACTAAATATATTTTGTATTACCATGTACCATATAAAATACTTTCTAATGATGTTATAAGTATCATTATACTGTTTACCGTATGTTATTTTGTTGTTGTGGTTTCTCAGTTTTGTCTTTTTTTCTCTCCGCAGGTCTATAGGCAGACTTCAACGATGTTGATGTGTGTTCTCTTTATACCTCTCTCTTCCCTCTACTCCTATCTCCTTCTTTCTCTTTTAACCCTTCTCCCACTTTTCCGCCTTTGTTTTGTACGTTGTCTTTTCATCACGTGTCCATTACATCTTAAACAAACCCAATGCAAATTCTAATCAAGTTTTTTTTATATATCAAGTGGAGCATTAAGGCCATCCATAATGCTCTGCTTGTGAAAGAAAATCTTTTGGGTATCACCTCGACACTCAGACAATAATTCTGAGTGCCACAATGCAGAACAGGCTAAGGGGGAGGAAAAAAAAGTTTGGATTAAGTTTAAATATCTCTGCAATGAACACGGGCTTATTACAAAGCATGAAATATGAATCCTTATTTTCAGTTTCACATGCCTTAACAACATCATAGTCCAAAAATCTTTCAATACAAAATCAACTGGACTTTATTTGTAACAGAAAATATTTTGCTCTCATCCGAGGAGCTTTCTCAATTCAAAGAGCAGAGAGTGTGGGGTTCAGGTTATAAAGGCTGACTGAGATAAGATACAAACATGCATATGTAGATTGACAAATCACACCTTTAACAGTAGATGTTTCTTAAGGTTTTTGTTACTCTAATTCACAGATGAGGGTCCTCTGTTCCCATCAGGTATGAAAACTGGCCGGGAATCAGTCCTAAAGCCGCATTATGCGTTTTTAAAAGTTGAAATCTGAGACCTCCCCCAAGAGCTTCCTTCACCCCAGACCAGATCTGCACCCTGCTGGATCTCTGCCTCTCCACAACTTACATCAAGTTCAATGACAGTTTTTACAGACAGAAGCACCGCTGTGCCAAGGGATCTCCAGTGTCACCCATTGTTGCCAATCTCTACATGGAGGAAATGGAACAGAGAGCCCTAAACTCCTATGAGGGAACAACTCCAAGCCATTGGTTACGATATGTGGATGATACCTGGATCAAAATCCAAATCAAGGAAGTGGAAGCGTTCATCAGACACATTAACTCGATCAACATCAAGTTCACCAGAGAGGATGCAAACGATAACAAGCTGCCTTTTTTGGACTGTTTGGTTCACATGGAGGGAGAGGACAGCCTCAACATTGAAGTTTACAGAAAACCAACCCACACAGACCAGTATCTTCTGTTTGACTCTCACCATCCACTGGGACACAAACTCTCTGTCATCATAACTTTACATCATTGGGCCGAACACGTCTCCATGAAGACAGAAGGGAAGAAAAAGGAACAGAAACACATCAAAAAATCTCTCCAAACGTGGATATCCTAACTGGGCCTTTGTCAAGTCAGCGAGGAAATCTACAAAACACACTAGTAAACAGAAAAAGGAGAACAGACGAAAAAACATTGTCATACCTTATGTGGCTGGAGTCTCAGAGAATTTCAGAAGGATTTTGAACAAACACAACATCCCAGTACATTTCAAACCCAGCAGGACTCTCAGAAAGAGGCTGGTCCACCCTGGACAAAACACCCACACACAAACAGAGTAGCATAGTTTATGCGGTCCGGTGCAGCGAGGACTTTACAGACCTCTACATTGGGGAAACTAAACAGCCTATTCACAGACGAATGTCCCAACACAGGAGAGCCACCTCCTCTGGATAAAACTCAGCTGTTCATCTCCACCTCACGGACAAGGGACACTCATTCGAGGACCAGAATGTTCACATTTTGGACCGAGAACACAGATTTGAGAGGGGTGTGAAGGAAGCTGTTTATGTTAAGAGAGAAAAACTTTTTCATAACAGAGGGGGAGGTCTCAGATTCCAACTTTCAAAAACATATAATGCAGCTTTAGGACTGATTCTTAGCCAGTTTTCACACCTGATGGGAACAGAGGAGCCTCATCTGTGAATTAGATCAACAAAGACCTTAAGAAGCACCTGTTAAGGTGTGAGGTGTGATTTGTCAATCTACATAGGTATGTGTGTATCTTATCTCACTCAGCCTTTATAAAGGCCCCAATATACCTGTTTCTTTTGCCTCACGCCGTGGGAGCGCCCCGGCAAAAGCCTTTGATCACGGGCGTGAGCGCGCCAAGGTCAGATTTTACTACGCCTACGCGCGCGCGTTGATAAACTGCCTCGCGTGTCAGCAAATGACCAATCAGCGACCTCAATTTGTCCTGCTCCGCCCGGCTGCAGCTGCTGGAGCCTGAACTCAGAGAGCTGCGCTTGCACAGAACTATATATGAACTGCCTGCGCGCTGCACACGCCAGTCCAGCGGCGTGAGGCAAAAGAAACAGGTATATTGGGGCCTTAACCTGAACCCCACACTCTCTGTTCTTTGAATTGAGAAAGCTCCTCTGATGAGGAGCGAAACACATTTAGTTACAAATAAAGTCCCGTTGTTTTTGTATTGAATGTTTTTTGAATTTATCATGTCCTGGATGACTGAGAATCTTCACCAACCTCATGGTCACACTAGTCCCAGACTGATATTCTATTTTTATTTACTTTTATTTGCTCAAAATGAATTAATCACTCATTGTCCTTGAATGTATGTTGTGATTCAGTTGTACTTCTGAACTTGGTGTCATGATTTTCTGTCAGTCACATGGAAGCATGGCCACAAGTAGTGATGACATACACATCTGCAGCCAACAAACTCATCAGAGTGTGAAATCTGACATATACTGTAAGATGACAGAGAGGAGCAGAATGATGTGTTTTCTGTCTGCATGTCATTCTTAAAATGCAAAAAAAAAAAAAAAAATTAAAGTGTTATTTTTTAGGATATATTTTTACGATCTGGTTGCATGAACAAAATTGTACAGGCTGTAGCACAATTTACCTAAAGGCAATTAATGATCCGGCGTCAGCTGAACGTCTGGCTGCAGCTTAAATATAGTGAAGAGGGTGCAGCTCTGTGGCACAGGTGAAGTAGATCAGGTGATTAGTGCTGAGGAAGAAGGTGGTTGCAGGAGGCAGAACACAAAATCCCACAGACAGGCAGTTTTATAGTAGGTTTCAGTAGTGGTCTTATTTTTAATTACACTGGTTTTAGTGGTTTACATTTAGACATTCACATTGGGGTAATGTTTTGTAAATTCCAAAGTTCTAATATGACTGTATCAAAATTTAGTTACACAATATATACGACCAGTAGTCTGGACACTGAGTGTTTTTCTTATTAATGGAGGACCTTTTAAAGTTTTACACAGAAAATGACAAAGTTAGGATGGAAATTTAGCTCTGTATCTGATAAAAGAGCTAAGATGGGGGAGTGGTAGCACAAAGGTTAGAGAAGGTGTGCTCAGAAGGTCGCCGGTTAAACTCCCCAGACCGTCAACATCAAATTTTATGGGAAAGGTGAAGCACCCACACCTGCCTCCACCTTCATTTGCCCCATTCTGGGCCCTTTAGCAAGGCTCTTAACCCCCACTATCTGCTCCCCCGGATGCCCCAGATAGCAGCTCTCTGCTTCACACAGAGGGCTGTGGTAGCTCATGGTCTGTGGTTGTGTCAGGAAAGGCATCCAGAGTAAAAAACACTTGCCAAGTCTTCGAACTAGTTAGTTTGCTGTTGCAATCCATGAAGAAGGGAGCAGCCAAAATAATAAATAAATAAACAAATACAATAAAATAAATAAATAAACAAATAAACTAATAATAGAGTTCAGATGCCATCACGTTGGGCTTTTTGTATTAAAACACTTTTTTGCTCTTGGCAATCATCTGCTGTCACAGTATCATCTCTATATTTCTTGTCCTCCTTTCCCCTCTGTGCTGCCTTGCTTCAGGCCAGCTACCACTGTGTCACCATCTTTACCTTTTTAAGCCAGCCTATTAGAATTTGGTATACCTGGAACAGGAAGCATTTAGCAAACAATACATGTCCAGTGCAAAAATCTAAACAATACAAGTTCAAGTCAAGTTTATTGTCATTCACATCACATCACGTCACAAACCAGGTTTTTGGATTCAAAGACAGCCAGACACAGGAGTAAAAAGAACAGTTTATTTATTTTGGTTGCTGGATGGAGAGTCAGCATCAGCTGCAGTGACATCCTCAGAAGCAGGAGGGAAAGAGTCAGCCAGTATTAACAAGCAAGGGTCAAACACAGGGAGTCAGAGGTCCACGAAATAATCCAAAAGGGTGATCCGTGAATCGTGGTCGTATATGCAGAGGTCATTAACATGATCAGAAGGTCAGAGCAGAATCAGACGAGGAGCAGGCAAAACGGATAATCCACAAGACAAGGCGTGAAGTCAAAAGTCCAAGAACAAGGCTTGAAGTTCAGGCATGACACAACAACACTATGATGGCTGGATATCATGAACTATGAGGTATAATAATTCAGTGCTGGTGGAGAGTGAAATTTGAGTTTTTAAAGGGTGCAGAGCAGGTGAACTAGATGACTGAACAGGTGAGTGGAATCATGGCTGATTGCTGTGAGAAAAGGGAGGCTTGGCATGGAGTGAAGGGAGCAGGCTTGAGCTGGAGGATGGGTGATAGGCATTACAAAGCAGGGGAAGAGAAACTATGACAAGAGGGGGTGAAAACAATAACAGGAGGGAGTGAGTGTGAAACAGAGCCGATGGGGGAGTCAGCGGGGGCCGCTGACCATGAAAGGTACATGAGGTGGAACAGAATGGCGGCGGCGGGTGTTGACGTCTCTGCACGAGCATCCAGCTGCTAGCGTCTAAATGATCAATTCAGACATCTAAATCATCAATTCAAACATCGGACTGCAAACTTTTTCCCCTCTGGGCTTTTTCCCTCTGGGGGCCTCCACAGTTCTGTCTCCAGGTTCTGCCTTCCGCCCTGGGCGTCATTTCGCTGGATTTTCTCATGTCGACTGGCTGGTGAGGGCCGCAGCGCTTCTCTGGCTGGCTGTGGGTGGACGACGCAGGCCGCCATTTGACCAGCTTGCCGGGGTCGTGGGTTCCGGTCTGTAACCGTCGGATTTGTGTGCCTGCTAGAGCTGGTCTGCTGTCATTGGTCCTGCGGGCTGTTGGGACTGCAGGATCCGGTCTACTGACGTCTGTTCTGGGTGTTGTAGCTGCTAGGCCGCAGCTGCCATCGATAGGTTGGTGAGCATCGTGACCAGGCTTCGGCTTTCGACTAGCAAGCTGAATAACTACCACCATCAGGCTAGAAGTTTGGTGAGTGATGTTGAATAAACGTGGACAAAAGAAACAACAATCAATGGAAAAAAATTCAGAGGACATGAAGGAAATAAAAAAAATGTATCTTAAACTGTATGAGTGCTGAACTAACAAGATTAGCATCTCAACAAGAACTCCTGATTGGTCTGAATGATGAAGTAAAACAACTGAAAAGCCTAATAAGTAACAAAGACAATAAAATAGCTGAACTTGAAAAAAACATTGATGATCTGGAACAAGACGCAAGACTAAATAACCTGGTGATAAACTGGACTTGAAATCCAGCGCTGTTCATTTTCAAAGGTTACTACGGGTACTGACACAACATGGGATGCGCTACAGGATGAGCTACTGACTTTGGAGGAGCAAGTAGTGTATGTTTTACAAAACAAGGACATTGATGTGGACCGTGTGGACATTTCGATCTGTCATACCTTGCCCAGTAAATCAGAAAAATTCAAAACATCAATAATTGTCAAGTTCATCAGTAAGAAATCCAAGAAATAATGTAACAATGCAAGCAAAAAAAACTGAAGGGAACAAGGGTATACATAAATGAACATCTAACAAATAGGCAATATTGCACATGAAGCAAGGTTGTTAAAAAAACAGAGTAAAATTACATCAACATGGACAAGAAATGGAAATATTTGGATCAAAGTACGTGAACGGTCTCAGCCAAAAATAATAAAAGAACTGAAGGATTTGGAAAGACTTAGATGATTTTAGGAGATGACAAATTACAAATTATTTAAATAATTCACATATAAAATTTGACAAAATGTACTGTCTATTGAACAATTACATTTAAACATGACAACATACGAAGACTCAGAATCTAAAATATATAGTATTGAAGATGTGATTGACGCACATTTCTTTCCAGTTATAAAAGATTGTAATTATTATAGCGAAGAGCAGTTTAATGATAAACAGGAAAATTTTCAGATAATATGAAAATAGCTAAGGTAGTAGCCCTTTTTAAAAATGGTGATAAATGTATATTTAACAATCATAGACCAATATCCTTGTTACCACAGTTCTCAAAAATTCTAGAAAAACTATTTGTGATTAGATTAGACCAATTTATTGATAAACATAATATTCTAAGTAACAGTCAGTATGGGTTCAGTGCAAAAAACTACGCCAATGGCTATCATGGAATTAATAGAACAAATAACTACTGCTATCGATTAAAAACATGATTGTGTTAGTATTTTTGTTGCTTTAAAAAAAGCATTCGATACTATTGATCATACCATTCTCCTTGACAATTTAAATAAATATAGTGTTAGAGGATCAGCGTTACAGTAGGTATCTAGCTATTTGAAAGAAAGGATACAATTTGTGCAAATAAATTATGTAAGATCCGACCTCTGCAATATCACATGTGGGGTTCCTCATGGCTCTGTATTCGGACCAATGTTATTTATTTTATATGTGAATGACTTGGTAAAGGTGTCAGGACTCCTTAAATGTATCCTTTTTGCTGATGATACCACATTTTTTTGTTTGGGTAAAGATATGGAACAGATGTTGGAGTTGGTGAAGACAGAATTTGTTAAAATACAAAATTGGTTTAAACTTAATGAATTATCCAAAAAAGCTAAGTCTGGTCCTCTGGACATTCAAAAAACAAAACAAAACAAAGCAAAAAAAACTGTAGAAACGTTTCGTCTTTCGTCCGAAAGACTTCCTCAGTCTGAGAAGCTGTGTTCAGCTCAGTCTTATAAATAGCACCCTCCCACAGTGGATCAACCAGTTGGCTGATGACAGCCGAAACCAGCTGCTCACATGATCAAGGAGGACCATCAGCCTGACGATGGATCGTTAACACCCTGATGGTTGTTTGCTATTCACAGAGGGCTGAGTGATACTAGCAATAACAGCATTGTAAGTGGGGGACAGTTGAACCCGGAGGCCTCCACCTCTGTTTAATGATGGACGGTTTCTTTTCACAAAGATGGCCTCCTTTACTCCTCTCTCAAACCATTGTTCCTCTCTATCAAGGATGTGAACATCTTCATCCCTGAAAGAGTGACCGCTGGCCTGGAGATGAGTGTAGACTGCAGAGTCCTGACCTGATGATGTTGATCTTCTGTGCTGGGCCATCCTTTTGGCCAGTGGCTGTTTAGTTTCCCCGATGTAAGACTGATCACAGCCCTCCTGACACTGAACAGCATACACAATATTACTCTGTTTGTGCCGGGGGACTGGATCTTTGGCAGTGGTGGGCATATGAACGCTAGAGAGCGCTAAAGCGCTAATCCGCTTACAGTGGACCTAAACTTTTTGTCAGCGTTTTTGTGGTTTGACTAACTTTTATAATTCATAAGCGGATTTGTGCTATTTTTATTTAAAATGCAGTACCGCTAATAACTAATTATCTATCAGTAAAAACCAATAAACTTATTTACAAGCTCTTATGCTGCTTGTTTTACCTTTTTCCCCACGTAAAGAGCAGAGAGGAGGAAGGGTGTGAGGGGGAGGGGGCAGAGCTGAGAACAGACTCGGATCTACCATGTGCCTGGGGATCCCATTTCAGCAGGGGCCCCGGCCCCGCCGCCCCCCGGCCAGTCACCTACATCCCTAACATTGATCCTGCTTGTTAATGTACATTTAACATAAAAATAATTATAGTTACGATGAAAACGATCATTAAATACGCAATACAAAAACCGGTCGATTTCTTTATCCCCCTACTAAAAATGGACTATTCCATCTTGACATCTTCCGGGTCAGAGGTGAACTCGGGGGCTAATTCTGTGGCTAGCTGTTTGTGCTGGGTTTCTTGGATAAATCCGCAGAGAACCCCGCTGTTTCAAGCCAAATTAACGCGGCCGGAGGATTTTATTGTGTGTTTTGTGTCGACCATTCGACGGTGAGTCGTTAGTTTTATGTATTTTAGTTACTTTTCATTAAATCTGTTGACTACCTATAGAATCTTGACATCTTCCGGGTCAGAGGTGAACTGGACCTAACTCTGTGTCCAGCTGGTTGGTTGTGCTAGGTTACTAATGGATAAATCCGCAGAGAACCCCGCTGTTTCAAGCCAAATTAACGCGGCCGGAGGATTTTATTGTGTGTTTTGTGTCGACCACTCGACGGTGAGTCGTTAGTTTTATGTATTTGGGTTACTTTTATGTATAAATGCGGTGGCGACACACCCGTGTATTTGAGATTTAAAAGTGGTTTTAGGGATTAAAAGATCATTCTATTTTTTGTTAATTTCGTGGCCGAATAGAATATATGTACGTAAAGTATTAAATAAATCCTTTGATTTTTGTAATTTCATCCTTTTAGGATCATTTTTGTTACTTTTCAGTTGGCAGTGTAGTGCAAATTTTGCATAACGCTGCCGGCTATATATAAATATATATATATATATATATAAATATATAAATAGCGGATTAGATTAGCTTCCCCTAATTTTCATAAGACATTTGTGCTTTTGAAATTGTGGACCTAAAAAAATTAATAAGCGTTTTAGAAATTATGGAACTAATTTTTTAATTAGCGTTGCCCACCACTGATCTTTGGGATGAACCAGTCTTTGCCGTAATGTATTTTGGGGTTTAAAAGCCACTGGGACGTTGTGTTTAGAAAATAAACGTCTCAATGTCTCTGAAACTCCCGCAACATACGGAATGACCACTGGTCTGGGTCTGGGTTCCTTCTTTTCACCTGATGGCTGGCTGGAGTCCTGTTTGGGTTTCTTCTCTGCTTTCAGGAAGGCCCAGTTAGGATATCCACATTTCTCTAGAGCCTGTTTTGTGTGTGATTTCTCCTTCTGTCTGGCTCCTGAGTTAGTGGGGACGCTGTCTGCTCTGTGGTACAGAGTCCTGATGACTCCTAACTTGTGCTCCAGAGGGTGATGGGAGTCAAACTGTAAATACTGGTCTGTGTGGGTGGGTTTGCGGTACACCTCAGTTTGCAAATTTCCTCTATCAGAAACTGAGACCTCACAGTCCAAGAAAGCCAACCTGCCATTTTTTACATCTTCTCGTGTGAACTTGATATATTTATCCACAGAGTTGATGTGATCAGTGAAATGTTGGACTTCCTGAGATTTAATTTTAACCCAGGTGTCGTCAACATACCTGAACCAATGACTTGGTGGTCTCCCTGAAAAGGATGTCAAAGCTCTCTTTTCTACCTCCTCCATGTACAGGTTGGCAACAATAGGAGAAACTGGAGACCCCATAGCACACCCATGTTTCTGCCTATAATATTGCTCCCCATATGTGAAGTAGGTTGACTGCAGGCACAGTTTCAAGAGTTGACACAGTTGTTCTGTGGAAAGTGTGGTCCTGTTGCTCAGAGTGGTGTCTGATTTTAACCTTAAACAGACCACCTCTACTGCTTCATCAACAGGAATGCACGTAAAGAGTGATGTGACATCAAAAGAGACCATTGTTTCATCAGTCTCCATGATGACATCCCTCACCTTATCCACAAAGTCCATGGTGTTCTGTATGTGGTGTTCTGAGCTGCCAACTAAAGGGATGAGTACAGATGCCAGATATTTGGAAACATTGTAAGTGACCGAGTTAATCATGCTAACAATTGGTCTTAAAGGTACACCTTGTTTGTGGATTTTGGGTAAACCATACAGACTTGGCGTGGCCTCCCCTGGGTACAGTCTGTGGTACAGAATATTGTCAATAGCCTTGTCCTGCTTCAAAATTTTCAGGCAATCTATCAACTTCTTCTTGTAACCACTTCCTGGATCTCTTTTCAGCGGTTCATAAGTGGTTAAGTCACTAAGGAGTGACATAACTTTCTCATGATAGTCTTTCTGGTTCAAAATCACTGTGCACCTTCCTTTGTCTGCTGGGAGAATTATGATGTTTTTGTCTTTGCTAAGAGTGGTGAGTGCATCCCTCTCTTCTCTACTGATGTTGGAAGGTGGTGGTTTGGCATTACTGAGACAGGCTGAAACTTTGACTCTGAGTTGTTGTGCTTTAAATTCTTTAATTTTGTTGTTACGGATGGCTGACTCAGTGGCTATGATCATCTATGGTGTAGTGGCAGGGCTTTTGACTTGGGACCCGAAGGACGCGGGTTCGCGCCCCGGCCACTACACACCTTGGGGTGTCTATGAGTGCACATCTAATTCTCCAGCTCCCCGAGCGCGACTACGCTGCTCGTTGCACCACCTGGTGGTGGATGGGTTAAAGGCAGAAGACCAATTCCGTCTGTCAAGTATGGGAAACATACACAGAGGACAAAATGTGACAAATTATTATTATTATTATTATTATTATTATCTCCACCAACGGAACTCTACTTGGTCCCACTGCAACGTTTAGTCCCCTGGCACCAAGTAACAAAAATAGCTAAATCTATTGCAGTACTGTACAAAGTCAGGAACTTGTTAAATGAAAAAGCTCTGTATTTGCTGTATAACACAATTATTGTTCCACACTTAATTTATTGTATTGATGTCTGGGGAAAAGCATGTAAAACAATTACGGAGCCTATTTTTGTGTTACAAAAAAGAGCTGTAAGAATAATCACTAGAAAACATTACTGTCACCCATCAAGCACAATATTTTATCAACTGAAATTATTGAAGTTCCATGATTTGGTGTATTATAATATGTTGTCAGTTATGTATAGGGCTCATAATAATGAACTACCTTTGAATATCCAAACCCATTTTGTTAAATGACAAAGTTGTTATAATCTCAAGGGAACAGAGATATTTGTAAAACTAAAATATAGAACCAATTTGAAGGGACGGTCAACCTCAATCAGGGGAATTGGATTGTGGAATGGTTTGGAGAAAGAAGTTAAAAATGCAAAATCAATGTTTACATTTAAGAAAATTATCAAAACTTAATTACTGCAAAAATATATATGAAATAGTGTAACGTGTGTTGTATTGTTGTCCGATAATTATAGGGAGTTGTTCTTTTTTTTGTTTTGTAACTTGTAGATGATTATTGTTTGAATTGATTGTTTAAATAAGGGGGCAGATATAATAATATTTTTTCTTCCTTCTGCTACCCTTCATTTTATATGTTATATTGTATTTGTCTCATGTATGGGATTGTTTTGTGTTGTATTTTAAAATGAATGAATTTGTATTAAAAAATTATGAGGTCCCAGTTACACTCACCAATAGCAAAAATAACAAGTCCAGTTGAACAATTTCAACATGTTGTGCTACTTAAGCTGTCAGAGTTGACAACTATTTTATCAATACCACAAAAGATAAAATATTAATTGCCATATTAGTAACAAGACTTACTGTATGTAAAAGCAATATGTTTAGACTGATAAAAGGTATTTGCTACAGTAAAAAAAGTTTTACAAAAATTAAAAATAATTTATTTAAATGTTCAGTTGATAAAGAAAAATAGGAAACATGGAGTGTTGTTGTCATTGATCATCAAAGTGAGTTGGTACTCACCCATACACAGTATCAGCACATCTGAAGTTTGGTCTTTAGTGTACAGTATTGTTTTTTATAGAAAGCTGCCACTTCTCATTTGACTTGACTGTTCACAGGCTTAAGGCCCAATCCAAAATTACCTTACCCACAGGACATTGGTTTTAAAGGAAGTCATGAGTCTTTCAACATTGATTCTGATTGGGTCAAATACAGAAAATCAGGTGACGCATGATTCATGATGAAGAACAATGATTGGTTAATAGTTCAGCACATGGAGCTAAAAGGAGGCACAGCTGCAGTTTAAAAAAAAACTAATTTTCATGTCCTGCGACTTATAAGGTGAAGCAACATATTTAGGGATTTTCTCCCCACATTTTTAGACCAATTTTTGGCTGAGATATGACTGTTTCCATTCATTCTGACAGAAAAATGGACCAGTACCACTTTCGGCCGCTAGGGGCGCAGTACCACTTTTGGCCGCTAGGGTCCACCGACCGTTCCCAGCTCATGTGTCCGACAGCAGACTCATATAGTCAGACTCACTCTGTCGCAGCACGGCCTCTTGCTCTCTGGAGCTCTGACACTTCCAGAGAGTCCACCGACCGTTCCTAGCTCATGTGTCCGACCGCAGCCTCCTCTGGTCGGACTTACTCTGTCGCAGCACGACCTCCTGCTCTCGGGAGGCCTGAACTACTGTTAGCTCAGTGTTTTACTGTTAGCAAAATAGGTCAAGAACCACAGGACAGATTTTGATGAAACTTACAGAAAGTAATCACTGGATGGACATTTACAAATGATTAGCTTTAGGAGATGTTTGAGCTAAAATTCTATTTATTTATAATTTATTTCCACAGCGCGCGCACGTTTGTAAGACCATCAAAGCGAAACAATTTAAATCCAGCTGATTTGAACATTACGTTAATTTTTAAAAGAAAAGTTAAGCTCAGAAACACTTTTGCTATAATGTCAGCAAACATATATATTTTTAAGGTGTTTATCTTGTTAATTTTTAAAGAAATGAAGCATATCTGCTCGTTGCGCAGCACAGACGTAGCAAAGCTATTTTTTAAAATTCAGATGATTTGACCGATACGTGCATTTATTAAGGAAAAGTTCAGCTCAGACACATCTTTGCTATAATTTTCAGCAAACAAATAATGGTTTTTAAGTGTTAATATTGTTAAAGTCCTACCGTGCACGCTCCTGTGGCCATTTTGCAGCCAATCCATTTTGGGTAAAACACAGGTCCACATTTCTGGGTTGTCACCACTGACGCATGCATAAAGGCTGAGTTATACTTTCGCTTTGGTCCGCAGGCTGGAGCGCGCGCGCCGCGCGTGCACTCAGCCGTGCGGCAAAATGAGTTTACAGTTTCGCCTCTGTGTTTATGGTTGACGCACGGCGGCGCATTTTGGGTAAACCATACAGTTGTACACGGCGGCGCCCGGTTAAAAACTCACTACTACTCCATTGCTTTCAATGCCAGCTGATTTGTATTGGATCGTTTGATTTATGATCTGCAATGTTTTTATGTTTTTCGTGTTGTACTTCATTGTCTGTGTTACCTGTTGCGTGTTTGTTTGTCCAGCACTTTGGTGTGGACTTGTTCCTGTTTAAAGTGCTTTATAAATAAAATGGTATGGTATGGTATGGTATGGTATGGGAAAGTGCTGTTCTTTTACCGACCAGCAGGTGGCAGTACCCTCTCAAACCTGTGCATATGTTACAAGAAAGGGTGTAGAAGAAGAAATCTACCGTAGAAGAAGAACTGTTTGACGTCAGAACACAAACAAAATGGCTTCCCGCTCGCTTCTTGAACTGTCTTTATTAGAGGAGCAAATTATAATTGAACAACAGATGTTGTGTCTTGCAATTTTAATGAGACGAAGAAGACGCAGAAGGAGATGGTATGTTCAGGCCATTACACTCTCAGAGACGTACTGATGGGGAATATGCCATACTGGTGAAGCAGATGCGGAGGCACAATGACGACCAAATGCACTTCAGTTACTTCCGCATGTCTGCAGGCAGATTTGATGACCTGCTACATCGTATTTCGCCTTTTATGCAACATGGAAGGACCCACAGCAGTCTTGTGACATTACCCGAACGTTTGGCTTCTTCGTGGGACCCTGGACTTGCCCAGACCTGACAACTTGTCTGGCACCAACATCAAAGTCCGTCACGTGTTCCTTGGAGATGCAGCCTTCCCATTACATATGAACATGATGCGCCCTTATCCAGGTACAGGTAGTCCCCGATTTACGAGCGCTCTGATCTGCGAGGTTCCAGACTTACGAGCTGCGAATTTTTGGAAAAAACGAAAAAAATACTGAGTTTTCATGTGTTTTTTCACCACAGTTAGTTAGTTAAGCATATGGACACACGTTTCCGATCATTTTTATGCACTCATAAGCAGTTTTTGGATGAAAATAGAGTGTTTGTAGTCGCGCTAGCGAAAACCGTTCCAATTTACGAGCGAAATTCCGGATTTACGAGAGAAATGGCGGCCGTTCCAAATTACGAGATTTCCGGTTTACGAGCGCCTCGTTGTGACGGATCTTGCTCGTAAATCGGGGACTACCTGTACTGTATGTTGTATTTGTGTAATGTATCCGTTATATAGTTTGCTACTGGGAGTAACCACACATATTGATCTAAACACAAGTGTTCATCTTGCAGGTACCAACCTTGATGATGGGCGCAAAATCTACAACTACCGGCATTCAAGAGCGCGGCGTGTCATCGAAAATACGTTTGGCATCCTGGCAGCACGCTGGCGGATCTTTTGTCGCCCCATAGAGTTCCACCCTGATAAGACTGTGGACGTGGTGAAGGCGTGTGTGGCTCTGCACAACTTTTTGGTTCACACAGATTCAACAAACTCAGCAGTATCCAGGTACATCCCGCCCAGTTTTGTCGATGGGGCTACAGCAGCCGGGGACCTCGTGCCAGGTGAATGGAGAAGAGAGGTGCAGGGGGACAGCCTTTTGGCGCCAGGACGACTCTCAGCTGCACGTGCGTCAAGGGCAGCAATTGGTGTCCGAAATGACCTGAAGGGTTTCTTTCAGACCCCGCAGGGTCTTGTACCCTGGCAGGACGCGGTGGTACGGAGAGGATGCTTACAGTGAAAGTTACTCTGTAGTATCCTTTATTTCACCAGGAGTGTGAAGTGGAATGTGTAGAAACCTGTAGAGATAGTGTTTTGATTTAAATGTGTTCCAAGAATTGCATGCTTTCTGAAAATAATTGATAAATGTGTAATTATGCCTTACAAATGTATCATTTGAATGAACTTTCAAAAATAAAACCACAACAATACTTTGTATTTTTTTTATGGACAAGCATCAATGAAGATATTGAGGAAAAACCACGTAAAAATACCCTGATGCACTTAAAAATCTAATTTTGATCCTGGTACTTAGTAATGTTTGTTTATTTCCAAATTTGACATGTTGATATGAAAATATGTTTTGTGCTTTCCACTTTAGATTGATAAAACTTTACTCACTTACATTACAACCTAAATGTGGCTTAATCCTATTTTAATAATACAGGGTCAAAGTCAAAAGTCAAAGTCAACTTTATTGTAAAAACTGCAATATGTACAGGACATACACAGTATTGAAATTGCATAAACAAGCATAAAATGAAATAACAAAAGTGTGATACTGTCCTGAGTACAGGTATATGCATAGTAATTTTTGCATAGTAGTAGTATGAAAGTATGAAAAGTTACACCAACACTAAAACACTAAACATCTAATAAACATAAGCATAAAATGAAATAAGTAGACAAAAGTGTAATACTGTCCTGAGTTTTTTGAATAGTAGTATAAAAGTGTAAAAAGTATATCTATAAAATAAAAAGAAAGTTCTGGCATTGACATTTGTAAAAGAGTTACAAAGCAGCATATGAAGTTTATGTACACAGTATATGCATGAGGTAGCTGATGTTGGTATAGAGCAGGGGTGTCAAAGTCAAATACACTGAGGGCCAAAAAAACACATTTGCTACAAGCCAAGGGCCGGACTGTTTCAATGTTTATTATAAGGGCGTGATATAAGAATTGTTTGTTCTTCTTTCTGCACTCTTTTCATTCAGTGTTTTCTTTTTGATGAATTTGTTTTATTTTGTCTCTTTTAAATAAATGAATAAATGAATTAAATGAAATATTAAATACAAAGTAGTTTTACATCTGCTAAGATCATGGCATAAACCAACACAGACATGTTCCCGTTTTTAGTATTTTACATTGTTTTATAATGTAGCTGTTTATGTTTCGTTTTTTTATACAGTTTTCTTATGGTTTTTAATTAATAAGTTTTTTTATGATTGTTTACAATTGGCTGCAAGTATCAAGCTGCAAAATCATTTTCTACAGCTGATAGCTGATGGTCATTAATTATGATGAAGTTTAACAACTTATCGGTAAACATTTGAGCTCTGTGGCTTAAGCGGTGTATTTTTCTTGTTCAATCCGGGGCGGGCGCTTTGATTTTGGTCAGCTGCTCTCCGCCTGTCCCTCCTACGAGACGGTCAGACAGCGGGTCGGACTGGACGCGGATGGCCGCGGTCGGTTTCCCTGTTTCGGTTCAGCGAGAGTGGCATCCCGCTGAAGCCCCAGAGCTCGAATGTCCAACGTACCGTAAAACTAACTTGACCGCGGTTTAGAGTGGTGCTATGGCTCTGCAGACGTTGCTGTCTTGTGGTGTTTAGTGTAAAATACTTCCACACAGCGGACATGTTACGATAAAAACTTGGCTAGCTGTTAGCTAAAGTGCTATTCACAGTCAGCACGTTGTAGCTGGCTGCAAGCTATGAAATGGATTTCCTGAATGTGACGTGAAGCGGGTCTTGTTACTCTGGGTTCATGAGATACGACTCCGGATCGGATCGGCCCCATCCCTACTACCATTGCATTGGGGGGAATGTAGTGTTGGTGCGTGCAAAACACCAGCGGTCGGCTGTGGTCTGCGGGCCGTTTCTAATAGTAATTAAATATCATCCAGGGAGCCATAGATAATTAATTTGCGGGCCGGATCTGGCCCGCGGGCCTTGACTTTGACATATGTGGTATAGAGGTACAGTGGCATATGTAATAAGGCTAGTAAAAAAATATATGTATATCAGCAGTAGTGTAGATATAAAAAAGTAGTGTAAATGTAAACAGTAGTATTAAATGTAAACAGTAGTAATAAATCTAAATATAAAAAAGTAGTTGAAATGTAAACAGTAGTATTAAATGTAAACAGTAGTAATAAATCTAAATATAAAAAAGTAGTGTGAATGTTAACAGTAGTTATAAATGTAAACAGTAGTATTGAACGGTCCCATGTAATGTTGTAAGATGGAGATTACGAAATGTCTCAAACGACTTCATTTTTATTTTAGCTAAAAAGAAAAAGATGTTGCACACACTCATACATTGAGTCCTGAGGGGAACCACTGACTGAGATGATGCTAGGGCTGTCGCTTCTGCTACTGCTGCTTGAGCCTGGCAAGGCTCGAGGTGCTACGGGTATGGGCACCGTTGGACACGGAGGAATTGGCATGGAGGACCTGCGCAGAGGAAAACACCCTGCGTTTGAAGTACTGCCAGTTTGATGGCCGGTAGGCGTGAGGTTGTGAGAGACGATGGGTGTGATGGACTCATGGTCGATGGTGGTGATGGTGATGGTCTGGTCCATGGGGGTGAGGGGCTGGTCGATGGGGGTGAAGGTCTGGTCGAGGCACCATGTATCGTCCTGTGCTTGGCTCTGTTGTGTTTCTTCAGGCTAAAAAACAGACATTGACATCCATCAGTACAAAAAGAAACGCTAATCCCCTGCGCGGGGCCAACGCGCAGGGGCGGGGACTGTGAAATTGCGTCACTTTTGGAGCGCGCAACCTGCGCGTCGCGTCAAGTATAAATTAGGCTTAATACATCAGAGTCAGAGAGTCAGAGAATCTTTATTGTCATTTGCACCGCATGTGGTACATGTGATGAAACAAGATTATGTACACAGGGTCCCAGTTACATCCAACAACAACACATATATATTAAATAAAAACAAATGTTTGTGTAATTGTTAGCTTAATAAACTGAAGGTGAAGCATCAACACACATATAGGCTAAATTTGTTTACAGTATAGGAGTGCAGATCTAAAATGGTTATTTCCACTATTTCACATTTACTGGTCAGCAGCTTGATTTATATTTTCATTAAGCCATGTTTTGGTCATTCATTCTCACAGTTTATTGTTTATATCAATGACTACAAAGGGGAAACAACACGTGGCAGGCTGCACAGCATGGCCTGCTGTATTCCATGCTAAGCTAGCTGTAATAAAAGCAGTACTTTTTTCTTTCATTTTTACCTCTTTTTCCATATTTGTGTCCGTTTCTCTGTGTTTTATAAAACTCGACAGCCAACTCAGCTCCACAACGATGATTGGCACCGGTTTGTTGGTGCCAGGATCGCCACTTCGGATCACCCTCTTCCGAAGAGGGTGCTGGCGTTACTGCAGTCTCTTCTTGGCCTAAACAAAGTTTTCCAAACTTTTCTACAGACTGCTTCCTCCTTCTGCATCACTTCTGCAATCTCCTTCCATGAATTCTGTGCCAGTTGCACATCTTTGTGTTTAGAGGGATCATACAAATGGCGATACATGCGGATGAGTTCAGCCAGAGCAGCTTCGAAAGTGTCCATCTTGTTTTGAGCCCAGTCCGTACGTCACTCAGCGCTGCGCGCGCTCTAGGCTTGCGGAGTTTCAAAAATTCAGAGGTGCACGGCACGCGCTAATCCCCTGCGCGGGGCCAACGCGCAGGGGCGGGGACTGTGAAATTGCGTCACTTTTGGAGCGCGCAACCTGCGCGTCGCGTCAAGTATAAATTAGGCTTAATACATCAGAGTCAGAGAGTCAGAGAATCTTTATTGTCATTTGCACCGCATGTGGTACATGTGATGAAACAAGATTATGTACACAGGGTCCCAGTTACATCCAACAACAAATGCAAGAGAAAAACAGTAATAACATCTAGGATATAACTAAGAAAACCATCAACTAGAAATACACTAAGCACTAATGTAATAGAAAAAAAAAACATAATTACAAACAGCAGCACGAACATGAGTCTGTATGAGCAGATGGTCACAGATGAACACAGCAACAAGAAAACAGATCAGCATCAGCATGTTGTGATATTTCACAGTGATTATTCTTATTATTTATTTATTCATGAGTCTAACAGCCTCAGGGTAGAAGCTGTTCCTCAGTCTAGTGGTTCTACATTTGATGCTCCTCAACCTCTGTCCTGAGGGGAGTGGGGCAAAAAGTGTGTGTGCTGGGTGAGTGGGGTCTTTCATGATACAGGTGGCCCTCTTCCTGCATCTGGAGGTGTAAATGTCTGTGATAGTGGGGAGACTGACTCCAACAGATTTCTGTGCAGCCTTCACCACTCTCTGTAGAGCTTTCCTCTCTGCAGCTGTGCAGCCTCCATGCCACACGTTGATGCTGGAGCACAGGATGCTCTCCACTGCACACCTGTAGAAGGAGGTGAGGACCGGGCTACTCAGACCAGCTCGTCTCAGCCGTCTGAGGAAGTAGAGTCTCTGATGACCTTTTTTGATCAGGCTGGTGGTGTTGTTGCTCCAGCTGAGGTTATCATTCAAGTGTACACCCAGGTACTTGTAGCTGGAGACCACTTCCACTGCAGATCCACTTATGTTCAGTGGGGTGTGGGTGTGTTTGTTGCTTCTGAAGTTCACAATCATCTCCTTTGTCTTCTTCACATTTATGTGAAGGTTATTGTCCTTGCACCGGCTCTCCAGGTGTTCCACCTCCTGTCTGTAGCTGGACACATCATTGTTTGTGATGCATCCCACCACAGCTGTATCATCTGCAAACTTTACAATATGACAATCTGGGTGGGTGGCTGCACAATCATATGTGAGCAGAGTGAACAGAAGAGGGCTCAACACTCATCCTTGAGGAGAGCCAGTGCTGAGGGTTATGGTGGAGGAGGAGAAGTTGTAGATCTTCATGGACTGAGGTCTGTTTGTTAAAACGTCTAGTACCCAGTTACAAATGGAGGGGCTTAGTCCCAGTGTGAATAGTTTGTCCATCAGAGTTTGGGGGATCATGGTGTTGAAGGCAGACGTGAAGTCCACAAAGAGCATACATGCGACATATACGGCGGTGCGACACATTTATGGATTTTTCCACTTTATTGGATATAATTGGACTAGTGCGACATATAGGGCAGAGCGACTTTTCATCCGGAAAGTACAGTATCTCCCATCTTTAGAATCATATTATGCTGCTTTAACCTTAAGACTCAGAGCACAATAAGAAAGGAACATGATGAAATACAAGAGAAGTTCTAGGTCTGGTTCGCTGGTTGGCTCTACTACTTCATGACTGGGCCAGCTGACTTGTCTCCCTCCCTACCTTGTGTTTAGCAATGATCAATATGTCACTCCAAATATTCTGCATCCATTTGGAGGAAATACCACATAAAGATGAACTCAGCTGCTTTAAATTTGCTGTTAAAAGTTAAAGTGCACATTTCTGCGAGCTGGCAAGCAGCCCAGCAGAGTGGCAGTCTGCCACGCCGTTCAGGGACAAGAGACCGACTGAGGACTGTGAGAGTATGTCTGTAGACTGCACGGAGCTTGTTGTTTGCACCCACTTAGAGAATAAAGCAATCAGTTCTAGAAAGAGCACACAAACGAAAAGAGGACATCTGAAAGTCATCTTTATTTATAGTGTCTGAGTTGAGCCTTGGGGTATGATTAATAACCCAGACAGACATTTGCTAAATTAATCAGGCGATCATAGATGTGGATTGAGGAAGTAGGAGCTCATTTCCATTAATTTAGGATGCGTTAGAGCACACAGCGGACATGAAAAAGGAGCCAGGCCAAAAAGTATAAGAAATAAATACTTTTTTTCTGTTCAAGTTTATTGAAAGGAAAAAACAAGTCTAGCAATAAATTTAAACACAAAATCTGGCCGGCTTACAAAGAAAGCTTTAACGTCTTTATCAGAAAGAAAACAGGGAAATGCATTAGCATTTTACTGATTTTTATTTGTTTATGGGACACAACAAATACATTTAGCAGCTATAACAAGCTGACAGCAGAGCTTGGCATCTTTATTTTAATCAGATGATGTAATAGTGACAGCTCATCTCACGGTTGCTCTTGTGTGCACATTGATTTGTCCTCTACCTGCCTCATCGTCTGAGGGCCCGTGACTCAGCAGACCTTCATTATAGGGCTGTCATATCACTCCCCGGATTCAGCCGATCACTGACCTGCTGCAAATCACAGCAAAGATTTCCACATTCTGCTGAAATATTAGTTACACTTCTAAGAATGTGAAAGACTGAAGAGATGGATTGAAGTGCAGAGTCTAATAGCTGGGACATTTATTGAATAAAAGGATAACCTTCATATCTTCCCATGAGTGAGCTGTCTGTAATTTTTCTATATAGTTTTTCTTATTAGATTTAATATCCTGGATTACAGTTGCAAACTATACTTTCATGTTAATGTGCTGCAGTAAAAGCATTTCCGGCTGATTGAAGGTGATTTTCAGTCACAATCTTACTCCAGCTACAATGAGTGTGTTTATGGGTATCTTCATCCCTTACTTCGTCAGCTGTTCAAAACTTTGAGACATTTGAAGAATCTGAATATTGTTGCAGAAAGGGGTTTCAGCAGGAATCAGCCAATGATCTGGGCTTGGTTTATTGTATGGTTTCTCCTCAATCTATTGGGAAAATCTTTGTTAAAGTAAGACGAGTGGTGCTGAAAGCAGAATAAGAAAAAAGACTAAAAGTTGTCTGATCTCACATGCATGTTGGCATGTAAAGAATTACCTCTGGGATTCTGTTTTCAGGTGTGCTGGTCTGTTTTCATCATTGTTTTAACATGACTGGTAATTCTTCCTGCCTGAAAAGTTCCTTTGTTGCAAGAAGCAGGAGCTGCACATAAAGAACGTGGCTCGTGTCTTACACAGATTAGTTTTCTTTCCTTTTAATTGAAAAGGGCACAAAATGTGTCTGGTTTATTAGGATCCCACGTACAACCTCAACCTATTTGCAGGTACATTTCCCATCTTATGCTCCTATTACAAAAATGACTAGTCTGTTGGTCTGCTTTATTTTTTGCAGCATAAACTGGGTTTATTGTGTTTTGTTCAATGAAACAATAGGGCAGCTGTGGCTGAGTGGTTAGAGCAGTCGTCCTCCAATGTAAAAGTTGGAGGTTTGAATCCACCATCAGTCACATGTTGGAGTGTCCCTGGGCAAGACACTGAACCCCTAATTTCCTCTGATGTGTGTCCCATCAGTGTATGAATGTGATAAAGCTCTGATTAGTCTTTTTAGAATGATTTGTTCAATTAGCTTTGTAGAGATATAGCAGAATGCTGTATGAATGGGTAAACAAGGGCACAGATTGTAATGTAAAGTGCTTTGAGTGTCTTGATGAGAAGTAAAGGCGCTATATAAGTACAGTCCAAATAAAATATCAATACAACAAACTGTTCTGATCTAATAGCTGTGGAACCTTTTTTCATGTATCCCTCTGTAAAACAGACTTTCATCAAAACAAAAAGTCAAAATACATATTCCAGTGCAAAAAACAAACAAACAAAAAAACAGGCTAGATACAGTCCCTGATAAAAGCACTAGCATATGTGATCAAATATTATTTCATTTAGCCAAGAAATGGTTTAACTTATTTTTCTTCTTCTTTTGGCTGCTCTCTTTCTCAGGGGTCACCACAGCAAGCAAACTCATATGAAGATTTGGGAATTGTTTTATCCCAGACATCCTTTCGAACACAAACTCTGACCACCGATCAATTGCAACCCTCTGTGGGGAGCAGTGGGCTTTGCTCAAGGGCAAAGAGGGACAAATGACGGTGGAGGCAGGTATGTATGCTTCACCTTTCCCACCATCATTTTTGTCAGTCCATAGGCTGAAGGCTGAGTTAGACTCTCGCTTTGGTCCGCAGGCTGGAGCGCGCGCGCTGCGCGTGCACTGTGCCGTGCGGCGAAATGCGTTTATAGTGTCGCCTCTGTGTTTATAGTTGTCCCACGGCGGCGCATGGCAAAGTGCTGTTCTTTTACGGACCAGCAGGAGGCAGTACCCTCTAAAACCTGTGCATATGTTGCAAGAAAGGTGTAGAAGAAGAAATCTACCGTAGAAGAAGAACTGTTTGACGTCACACAACAAAAACAAATAGCTTTCTGCTCGCGTGCTGAACTGTTGTCTTTATTTGCGGTTTTAATGCATGGAGTCAGCGGAGGAGAAAGCGATCACGTGACTTTTGGCGAAAAAACAAAAGAAAAGTCCGACTCCAGATCAGGAATGAAGGATAATTTAATACATTTTGTGTCACAAAACATTCCTCCATGCGTCGCGACTCCGTCTCCACGACCACAGCGGCGCAAACAGCTGCAGGCTCCGGCGTGAAGAGGGTGAAGGCTGTCGGTGAGGACCTGTCAATCAAATCGTAGCGCCCACCGCGCGCGCGCAGGGCTTGCGGAGTTTCAAAAATTCAGAGGTGCACGGCACGCGCTAATCCCCTGCGCGGGGCCAACGCGCAGGGGCGGGGACTGTGAAATTGCGTCACTTTCGGAGCGCGCACCCTCGCGCGCTGCGCGACGCGTCAAGTATGAATCAGCCTTTAAACCTGCAACAGGCTCATAGGCTATAATCTCTGTGCTAACAGGATTCACCTCAATCCACACCTTAAATCTGGTGTCCTTATTGGGGAATGAAAAATTTAGGATTCTTCAACCTTATCCATTAAAACCTTAACTTAAAATGTGTATTCCGGTATGCTTATTTGTGTTAGGTTATTATAGTTTGTTGATAACATTATACATGTATTCTGATAACGGTAACAATAACACACAACAGTGGTAGGTCTCATCAGCAACAACGATGAGACGGACTATAGGAACGAGGTGAGCCGCTTGGTCTTGTGGTGCGGACACAACAATCTCACTCTCAACGTGGAGAAGACAAAGGAGATTGTCGTGGACTTCAGGAAGAGGGATGCACAACATGCCCCTCTGACCATCAACAGCACCGCAGTGGAGAGAGTGGACAGCACCAAGTTCCTGGGAGTGCACGTCTCGAAGGACCTGTCCTGGAGCAGGAACACTGCAGCACTGGCCAAGAAGGCTCACCAGCGTCTCTACTTTCTCCGCAAGCTGAAAAGGGCTGGAGCTTCAACCCCCATCATGTGCACCTTCTACAGGGGTGCCATAGAAAGTGTCCTGACCAGCTGCATCACTGTGTGGTTTGGTGCATGTACTGCATCCTGCCGCAAGAGCCTCCAGCGCATCGTGAGAGCAGCTGAGAAGATCGTCGGCACCTCCTTGCCCTCACTGCAGGACTTACACAGCAAACGCCTCACTCGGAAAGCCCACTGCATGGCAGGTGATCCCACACACCCACTACACAGCCGCTTTAGACTGCTGCCATCAGGGAGGAGACTGAGGAGTCTCCAGGCTCGAACCAGCAGACTGAGAGACAGCTCTGTTCATCAGGCAGTCAGAATGCTAAACACTCTGCCTGCTCTGCCTCCCCTCCCATTTGAACTGCCTTAACACAAAAAACTTTCTCACACATTACCACTCAACACAAAGTTTTTAACACTGGACCCTGTGTCATCAAACGGGTTATTCACTAAACTCTCGGTCATGTGCTCATTCAGTTTGCACTACTTCTCATATTTGCACTAATGTTTGTATTACATTACTGCCTATAGTCATACTACTGTTTACATTCACTGTTTACATTTATTAATACGGTTTACATTTATTACTACTGTTTTACATTTATTACTACTGTTTACATTTACACTACTTTTATATCTACACTACTGCTGATACATATACAGTATTCTCTGACTAGCCTTATCTAAGGATGCCAAATGTGCCTTATGTGCCTTACTGCATATGCCACTTTGCCTCTATACCAACATCAACTACCTCATACATATACTGTGTACATTAACTCATATGCTGCTGTGCCACTCTTTGCAAATGTCAATGCTAGAACCTTCAGTTTATTTTATAGATATACTTTTTATACTTTTTATACTACTATGAAAAAACTCAGGACAGTATTACACTTTTATTATTTCATTTTATGCTTATGTTCATTGGGTGTTTGGTGTTTTAGGGGTGTTTGGTGTTTCAGTGTTGGTGTAAATTTTCATACTTTTATACTATTATGAAAAAACTCAGGACAGTGTTACACTTTTACTATTTTATGCTTATGTTTATTAAATGTTTTAGTGTTTAGTGTTTAGATGGTTACTGTTGCACCGAGGGACTGAGAGAAACGCAATTTCAATCCTGTGTATGTCCTGTACATATTGCAGTTTTGACAATAAAGTTGACTTTTGACTTTGACTTTGAATAAAGGCCCGGGTGTCCTGGCCTGTCGGCGGGGCGCGGGTTGTGCAGAATCTTGGATGTCTGCTACTCTCCACCCCAGAATGAATGGGGCTACCTCCTTGGTTTGGATGTGGGCTGCCCCATGTAGGAGGCAGTACATGTCTTGTACCTAGGGGGTATAGAGTGTGTATCGGGATTATGAATGGAACGTGTCATTATTGTTTGTCTTTCTGTGAGTGAGGGGGAGGATAAGGGTGGGTCTGAATGAGTGTGTCTGTATGTTTGTCAGGCTGGGACTTGGGCTGCCCCCTCTCTGATACATCTGAGGCTACTCAGTGTCGCGCTGCTGCCGCGTGGCCACCTGGTGGGTGTTCCTTTGCCTGCGGGCGTGCTTGGGGCCCTCACTGTCTGGGGTTGGGCGCTTGGGCGTGTGTTGGCTCGGCCTGGTGGCTGCCTGGTGGGGCTTGGGTCTCCTGGTCCTGTCGGGTCTGGGCCTGAGGGGTGGGCGTCCCCGGTGCCCGGGCCTCGGTATCCAGCCCTGGGGCTACGTTGGTGCAGCGGGCTCTGGCGGGGGCCTGTGAATTTGTCGCTGTTGACCCTGGGGGGTCATTGTGTGTAGTCACTGGTGGGGCTTCTCCTGTTCTCCCCTTTGGTCGGATCTGGGGAGTTGGTGAGTGGCTCGTCCTGTTCGGGTGGCCCTGGGGACTCTGGGCTCGGGGTCCTGCTTGGGGTCTTGGGCTCTGGTTGCCCCTTTGCCTGCCTCGGGCCTTGGGGGGGAGATCTCTGATTCCTCACGATTACTATTGAATGTTCTATTGGAGGAAACTTTTTCACTTATGCATGCTCACAACCACACGCAAATGGATGCAGGGATGTATATGTAGATATATGCAGATATGTAGATGGGTATATGAATGAATATGAATGTATATGTATGTATACTGTATATATATTTGTAGGTATGGTATGTATATTTATGGAAATCTACTGCAAGGTCATAAATGTTATTAGTCTTTATGCATGTGTTGCTGTGTTCTGTCATGTACTTTGCAGGATTGCAGACGGAAGTTGGGTGTGTTTGCCTTGTGCTTTTTGTGGATAATTGTTGTGTTTCTTTTGTTTTACTTTCTGTCTTTCCTTTTCTTTCTCTCCATTATAAAAAAAAAATTCATATCGGAGTGAGAGGATGGCTGTAAGGTGAGAAGGGAGGCCATATATAAAGGGAAAAAAAATAAAATGTAAATAAATAAAAAATAAAGTTTTAAAGTCAAGTCAGTGTTTTTTGAACATTCCATTCTAGCTATGTCCGACAGGTGATTGCTTTTTGACGATAGATACACTAAAGCTGCCTCACTGACCTAGTTTTGATAACCACACTTGAGTTGAGGTGGTAGACACAAGATAAGCCAATTAACAGGAAATTCATATGTGCAAGCTGTAAACAGCTTCCTCTACTATTTAAGGTACTCATCTGGCAGAAATATGTGGGAGTGGGTGTCTTACTTCAACAGGATGACACACAAACACACACGCACACACATACACATATGTAGTGAGCAGGGGCGGCCGGCCAATAGGGGACGCTAGGGCGCCGCCCCACTGGAACTTCTGGAGCTATTCACCATTTTACATTGAAGACAACATTTTTTAATAAAATGAAATAATAAAATAAAAAAATTCAAAATATATGCATATACGTTTTTAGTTGTGTAGGATAAAATATTTTATGAGTAATGATGAGTTATATTGTTTGTTTCAAAAAATGTTTTCTGATTAATGACGTATTTCCGGTCCTGGGGGGCAAAATAATCTCATCCATAGACTCTCGTTACAAATGGCGCATGCACAGTTATTCCACGACATTACAAAACAATGGGAAGATGCTAGGCGCAGATTTCTGCGCCCTGGACACATCCAACGTGAGCTCTACCTACCGATCATGTGCTTCCGGTCTATTTTTTTTGTCTGGGGAATGAGCAGTGCAGTGTCTCAAGCCAGGTAGGTTATAAATCATTGGGCAGCACGGTGGCACAACTGGTAGAGCTGCTGCCTCTCAGCGAGAAGGTTGCCGGTTCAAATCCCGGTCCGGGGCCTTTCTGGGTGGAGTTTGCATGTTCTCCCCGTGCATGCGTGGGTTTCCTCCGGGTACTCCGGTTTCCTCCCACAGACCAAAAAACATGCTTGTTAGGCTGATTGGTGACTCTAAATTGACCCTAGGTGTGAGTGTGAGAGTGGATGGTTGTTTGGTGTGAGTGAGACAGGTCCCTCTTGTAAATGAGTCCCTGTGACTCAACGAGGCTAGCCTGTATAAATAAAGGTTGAATGAATGAATGAATGATTGAATGAAAGCCCTTTATCTAATGCCTATTTTGCCATTTCTGACTGATATGCCTCTCAACTTTAAGAAGTCTCTGTTTGTGGAAAAAGCCTTCAGCTGACTGTTTATTCTAAAAGTGGCAACTGGTGAGTTTGTTTCTGGAGCTAGCATGCTAATGCTAATCTTTATCTAATGCTTATATTATTATATTGCCATTCCTGATTGATATGCCTCTCAACTTTTAGATGGCTCTGTTTGTGAAAAAAGCCTTTAGCTGACTACAAGTGGGAACTGGTGAGTTTTTTTCTTTGTTTGTTTGTGGAGTTAGGATGCCAGCGCTAGCTTCCAGGTTACTGTATCAAAGTCAAAGTCAAAGTCAACTTTATTGTCAGATCTGCAATATGTACAGTGCAGGACATACACAGGACCGAAATTGCGTTTCTCTCAGTCCCTCGGTGCAACAGTAAACATCTAANTAGAGCTGCTGCCTCTCAGCGAGAAGGTTGCCGGTTCAAATCCCGGTCCGGGGCCTTTCTGGGTGGAGTTTGCATGTTCTCCCCGTGCATGCATGGGTTTCCTCCGGGTACTCCGGTTTCCTCCCACAGACCAAAAAACATGCTTGTTAGGCTGATTGGTGACTCTAAATTGACCCTAGGTGTGAGTGTGAGAGTGGATGGTTGTTTGGTGTGAGTGAGACAGGTCCCTCTTGTAAATGAGTCCCCGTGACTCAACGAGGCTAGCCTGTATAAATAAAGGTTGAATGAATGAATGAATGAATGAAAGCCCTTTATCTATTGCCTATTTGCCATTTCTGACTGATATGCCTCTCAACTTTAAGAAGTCTCTGTTTGTGGAAAAAGCCTTCAGCTGACTGTTTATTCTAAAAGTGGCAACTGGTGAGTTTGTTTCTGGAGCTAGCATGCTAATGCTAATCTTTATCTAATGCTTATATTATTATATTGCCATTCCTGATTGATATGCCTCTCAACTTTTAGATGGCTCTGTTTGTGAAAAAAGCCTTTAGCTGACTACAAGTGGGAACTGGTGAGTTTTTTTCTTTGTTTGTTTGTGGAGTTAGGATGCCAGCGCTAGCTTCCAGGTTATTGTATTGGACTCTGATGGCTACATTTATTTCAATTTGCTTATGAAATATTATCAAAGATTAATAATTGTATATACTAAATGTCACTGGTGGTGTTTTACTATTTATTAACACTGTATTGATCTGGAGAATGAAAATAAAGCCTCTTGCAAGTAACTAGCTCAAATTAACATTGAAACATTTAATGTACATTTATATGGTGAAATGCTCTATATGCTAAGGTGCATTAGGACCTTTAAAATTAGGAATATTTAAGAGAACCGGTACTCAAAAAAGAGCTTCATTCTATTTATATTATGAACTTGTATTACTATAATTTAAATATAATTTATTTATTTATATATATTTTTGTTTGTTCTTTTTTTGTTTTAGTGAGTCAGATTGGTTCTTCTCATCCTGAGCATTTAATTGTTCTGTTGACTTTGTGTTAATCTGCATTTGATAAATAAACATGATTTGAACTTGGAAATTTTTTTTAATTTTTGAGAAATAGCCCCCAGAATAGTCTGATAAAAGTCTGATGAAGGGACTCTGATGGATGACACTACACAGGGGAACGAACCTCAGACAAGAAGAAAGAATTTTTTTTTTTGCCTTAGAGGCCTGAACTGTGCTGAGTTCACTAAAAGCAATCAATAGCCACATATTGCAATAAAGCATGCAAATTATTCTCGCCTCTACCTCCATCTTTGTCCTTGCTACAGCTTCTGACCTTTGACCCTGCTCCAACATTCATCATAGTTTGGTTTGACTTTAATTTGGTTTATTTTGCTAATATCACAGATAATTCTCAGCTGCTCTAAGAAAAAAAGATATACTGATCCTTCAGGGTTGTCATGAATACAAACCCTGGCTTTTGGAATCCATGTTTGAGACATAAATGCTGCTTTTGCACTGCCCACCTCACAAACAAAAACACAATATGGGCATGTCAACAAGGTTAAAAGCATGTTTTTAACAAGAAAGTGCACAGATTAAACACCAACAAACAGAGGTATAAATAATTTGTATACAAGGGTAATTGGTTTCCTATTTCTGCATAAAATCATGATAAATCCTGAAGAAATATGCTTTTGTTGACTTTCACGTGCAATGTATTGTATTCCATGAGCACATTGTTACCCCCCCCACCACACACACACACACACACACACACCACACACCATTCTGTCATGTGCAGGCAGTAAATGATGTGGTCACATACTGTGCATTTTGAGCAACAACAATAGTACTTCTGGTCTCTGTGTGTTTTATCACATGTGACAGGCCTGTAGATGGAAAACGGCTCCCTGGCAGAACAGATACCATATCTCAATGGGACCTTTCTGGCTAAATTAAGACTAAATAAATAATTAAGCACTGCTGTTGCAGAAATAAAGGCACGCGGGCCTGTGTTACTTTGGAGTATGATAGAGTTGAATTGCATTAATTTACCCTGTAGGTGTGACGCAGGAGAGCAGGCTGTCTCTGCACTGTTGGCTGATGGACTGAAAATGAAAAAAAAAAAAAAAACATTTTGGTGACTAATGACTTTGTGGTCACATATTTCATAGAATATTTCACGGTCAGAGGCTGTGTGTTTAAAAAAAGGGACAATGAGATATCTCTGAGACACAAAAAATGCAGTGAGCTGACTTTTGTGAAATACTCACATGATTTATTTTCATCAATTATGAATCACCTACTGTAACGCGCATGGAAAAGACATACAAAGATACAATGAATGAATGACAAGTGCCTGAAGCTGACAAATGACCTTATACAACACATGAACACTGCAGTATTTTTGATCACAAAACAGTTTAACTTTAAACATACCTTTCTCTGCAAAATACTAAACCCGGAAGAATTCTCAGTATTTCCTTTTTTTTTTTTGAAAATGTCCCTTGTTTAATTCTTAGCATATTGTTTTTGGAATATAATGAATAGATTTTAAGCAAAAGTAATATTATTCATAGGTTCTGTCATGAAACTGCCACAACCTAAATTACATAGCGTCCTCCAAGATTAAGGATATTTAGGATGTACTGAGGAGTTAAATCAATCTGTCAAGAAAGCACACATACACACAATTTCAATGCACAACGATGAGTGTTGTACAAATATAAGTGTGCATGTTTTAGGAAAGAATTGGCTAATATACCATGTTAGTGTAGCAATTATGAAGTGAGATTGAGGAAGAAGGGTGATGCTCTCTTCACTCCCCTCCTCTACATTCATTTTATTCAATTTTCATTCATTAAAGTTTGGCACCAGCTGGTCAGTTTACTGACCAACAACAACTTATTCACCCTTTAAGGACCATAATCAGTCACTGAAGTAGAATCCGTTATTACAAGGAGTTTTATTTCATAACACATGCATATTCATCTGAATGAAGAGACCAAAGTTGTCTTTGAAGTTTCATTACAAAAATAATCAAACTAAAATCAACAACAATAATAAACAATAATAATGAATCAATCAAGGCTTAATTCTCTTATCTATGGCAAAAATGAACTCTTTGAGCAGGAATTATTTTGCTTTTTATACGCACACAAATTTAGACAAAGTTTGGCAATTTTTTTTTTTTTAATGCGATCAGATAAAGTCGTTTATCATCACTACAAGCCAGGAAACTATTTACCAAGTCACACAAAAAGGTTAAATCATTTCATCTGGACCAGTTTCTTTAGGGAGAAACGTTTTGTCTTCCATCCGTAAAACTTCATCAGTCTGCGACCTGCCAGCCAGATCTGTCCCAGAAGTAACCTTCATTGCTGTGTTTCAAGCATACCTGTCAAGTCTCCCGTTTTGGCCGGGAAACTACCGTATTTTACCCCTCTTTCCCGTCGTCATCCCGAATTATTATTTTCCCTGAAATTTCCCGTATTATAATATTCTTAAAAAAAACATTCCAGTGCCTCTGAATTATGTCACTAGCCTCGTGAGAACTGCCACCTGCAGTAGCCTCGGTGGAAGTTCTTGCAATGTTTGTGCTGGCAGCGGAACCCGGAAAAACACATCAGAAATGGATGAATGTAACGAGAGAGAAGGCGTCCCTGCCAAAAAAGTTAAGACTTCGTGTAAATATCTTGAAAAATGGGACAGTGAATTTACTTTCCTAAAGAAGAGTAGGGTGGGGGGCACAATTACGCGTTTTGTAAGATTTGTAACTGCGACTTTAGTGCCTCATGGGGGAAGGAACGGTGTTTGTCAGTTTGCCGAAATCAGACTCCATGAAGAGGACTGACGAGAGCAACGCACCCCTGAAGCCACGGAGCTCGAATATCCAACTTCCAACGTAAAACTAACTTTACCGCAGTGTCCGACTGCATGAAAAATCCGTCAAGCACAAAGGTAGGCCTATCAGATTGTGATCACATTGTATTGTATTGTATAATTTTATTCATTTCATATTAAAAACAATGACAATTTTTTAAAGAAAAATTAAACATAACATAAAATGAAAGGAAGCAGAAGAAGAAAACATTTCTTATCATATCTGCTCCTTATCAAACAATCAATTCAAACTATCAATTCAAACATAAATATACTTATTTGTAATACAAAATAATACAGTCTCATCAGAGATATACAGTCACATCAAAATATCTAATATAATTTGTTATATTAGAATCAACTTAAATGTAACTCTTCAATAAAATAGTTTTAATCATTTTCTTAAATATTAGTATGGACTTCACATTTTTACATTGTCCTCTAGTCCATTCCAAAGATCAATTCCTCTTATTGTAGTAGACCTACCCTTTAAACTGGTTCTAAACTTAGGTTTAACAAACATTTCCATTCCCTTTAAATTATAGCAACTAATCCTTTTCACAAAATAGGTTTGAATGTTAGATAGACACACAAACATAACTGGTTTGTAAGTGGCTGATAGGTAGTTATTTTAGATTTCTTGTAAACCTGTCTTAAAATGTAAGGGGTCCTGGACTTTGGTTGGGTAGTGGGATGGCTCGGAGTACCCGGCAGAAAATTTCCATTATTTTTAAATCCAAAACTTGACAGCTATGGTTTCAAGACAACTTCCTGTTGGAATCTCAGAAGCTGGTTTTTAACACATGGAAAAGGACCCATTTGTCCAAAACACTCAATCATCTTGCTTAACAATCAAATGTTTTAGGCCAGAAGGCCAATACTACTCACAGAAACAGCCTGAAGACACCAAGTCCAAAGTGGTTTAATGATTTAACCTTTTTGTGTTATCTACTTCATGTCACCAGGTTCTGCTCCGGTGAGAAAAATGCTCCATCTTCTGTCGTTTTTGATGTTTTTCTAACAATTGTAACCGAGCAACATGTTCATCTGCTCAGGAGTTGCAGGAGTGGACCTTGAACTACATCAGGATCATGGTCCAAGATGAACGACTTTTGGGTTCGTAGCCAAAGATGAACTGGATTCAGGTTCAGGTGTCGAAGTTGATCTGCTTTGTCAGGAACAAACATAGTAAAAAATAAAGGTAAACATTATTCAGACTGTAGCTGACTCTGAGTCCAAGGACAGTGAATGTGTGAGAAAAATCAGACATTATTGAAGTCAAATGTAACTTTAAAGAACCCAATTCATGGTGAGTCTGGAAGTCAACCCAAGGGTTCAGGGTCATTGTTAGAGCAGTGCAGCTTTATGCTACATTAGTCACATCACAGCAACACAGGTGGCTAACTCCTTACGATTAACCTGGACTGTTTTTGTATGATCCGGCCACTGAAATACTTATCAGCTTATTTTAACAGATATCATGCTGCAACAAATCAAGACCAATGAATGCCCAGTGGCACATCCATTATATGTTAAAATAACTCGCAGAGCAGCTTAGGTTTGATACGCCGATGCATTTTAGTTTTGATAAATAATGTCATGCAACCATAACACTTCAGTCTTAAAAACCTCAATTCATGTGTTCACATCAAACCAATGGATTTCTGCTGCATGAAAAAAAAATCTGTTTTATCCGTAATCATCAAACATCAGGTGATGACGTTAAATGTCCCTGTAATGCCACCATTCATCTGAGCAGTATTGCATCATTAATCAGTCTAATTTCTATTTATGTCAGTAAGCTGATGGTGCTGGTCACAAATCACTGTATAAGAAGATGATATGGATACGCTCTAATTTGCAAACTGGATCACTGAGCCACTCGAGGCCAACTGTATGGTTTATACGATTATATAGTCATCAAGACAATATAATTTTACTGAAGTATGAGTATGTATCCTTGTGGATAGAAACCTGGATTTCACCACATGTACAAAACTCCTAATTTTCAGCAAAAACATAAATAAAAAAAAACATTGATTTCAGTTATGTCTTTGTGTTATAAAACCACAGCATTGATTTTAGTTACCTTATTTTAGTGTATTTAACAGCATCTAAATGAAAAATTACAAAAGCTTATTTTCACATTTTTGCCTCTCATCTGCCCCTGTTTGTCATGTTTTTATGTTTTTGTTCTCCCTGTCAAGTATTTCCAGCTCATGTCAGTTACTCAGCTCCACTTCTCCTATGCCCGGTTTCTACAATCATTCTTCATTCACTGCACCTGTTCACCTCCCTTCTTAAGCTCCCTGTTCACCCTCATTCAGTAACAGATTCTCAAACCTGTTCCAGTAGTAGAAATGCAACGTACTCTGTTTTCACTCTTGACCACGAACCTCAGCCTGATTTTCACTCCTCACCTTGCCTTGCCCTTTTTGGATTTGTCTGCTCATCTGACCACAGTAACAACCTTGCATTCTCTCTCGTCTAATTAATTAGATGGCGGCGCGTGCAAACGCCGCGGCTTCTCTCTCTCCCAACAACACGGTGTTTTCGTCTTTTTTGTCCTGCATGCCGCAATGTGCCGGCACGTCTTCATCATGTCTATGTGTTCAAGAACGCAAGTATAGCCGTGAGTTCCTGCTTGATGTCGGAAAAAACGCTCATTTGGGAATAAACAGCAAGCTCGAGGAGAAGCTACGTGACTACGGCCTGCTCTGGAAGCCAGCACCGAGCCTCCCTTCATCGCGCCCGCAGTGGAAGCGCCACAAGCGGCGTGACAGGAAGCAGAAGCGGGGTAAGCGCGGAGGTATCGGAGCTAGGCTAGCAGCTAGCCCACACAAGCCGGCTATTCCATCCATGGTTTTGGCTAACGTACGCTCCTTGGACAACAAATTGGATTATATACGCCTGCTACGAACGACACAAAAGACTGTGAGAGACTGTTGTGTGTTTGTATTCACGGAAACGTGGCTTAACAACAACGTTCCGGACCATGCTATACAGCTCGAGCGGCTAACATGCTACAGAGCGGACCGTGCTCTCAACGAGTGAGGTAAGACACGCGGAGGGGGGCTCTGTGTTTACATCAACAACGCATGGTGTCTGGATGCTGCTGTGGTCTACAAACATTGCTCACCTTTAGTGGAGTTTATGACTATTAAATGTAGACCGTTCTATTTACCGAAGGAATTTACAGCTGTTATAATCGTGGCTGTATATATTCCTCCAAGCTCCAACATCAAAGTTAGAGGTGAGGCACTGAATGAACTATATCTGCACATCAGTGAGCAGCAAACAGCCCACCCTGATGCTTTTTTCCTCATGGCTGGTGATTTCAACCAAGCAGATTTAAAGAGTGTATTTCCAAAAACATACAGAAACATAAACTTCCCAACAAGAGGCAGAAATACACTGGACCAAGTTTACACCACCATGAAAGCAGCATACAAGGCCCTCCCCCTCCCCCACATCGGCGCTTCTGATCATATCTGTGTTATGCTAAAGCCAGCATACAGGCCACTGGTGAAAGTCACAAAACCAGTTCGCAAGCAGATACGAGTGTGGCCAGAGGGGTCTTCAGAGGCACTCCAGGACTGTTTTGACACCACAGATTGGAGTATGTTCAAAGAAGCTGCTACCACAAACAACAACACATGTCTCCAGGAGTACTCAGACACTGTATGTTCATACATCACCAAGTGCATTGATGATGTAACCAACCTCAAAACCATCACTGTTCGGGCAAATCAGAAGCCATGGCTGACAGCAGAGGTTTACAGACTCCTGAGAGCCAGGAATGCTGCCTTCACAGCGGGAGATCAGGTGGGCCTGAGGACAGCCAGAAACAACCTGGCCCGGGGCATCAGGAAGGCCAAGAAGCAGTATTCCAGGAAAATAGCTCACCGCTTCAAGGACAGCAAGGATACACGGAGTCTGTGGCAGGGAATACAGACCATCACAAACTACAAACCATCCCCACAGACCTGTGACAGCACAACCTCTACGCTGAATGAACTGAATGACTTCTTTGCTCGGTTTGAGGCATGTAACAGCACACCTGCACAAAAACTCACCCCCTCTCCCGATGACCAGGTGCTGGCGCTGTCCTCAGACAGCGTGAGGCGATCATTCATCAAGATCAACGCCCGGAAAGCTTCTGGTCCTGACAACATACCTGGTCGTGTGCTGAAGGACTGTGCAGGAGAACTCGCAGCGGTCTTCACGGACATCTTTAACATCTCACTGAGTCAGGCCATCGTCCCCACCTGTTTCAAAGCCACCACCATCATCCCTGTCCCAAAAAAGGCAACGCCCTCCTGCCTCAATGACTATCGTCTAGTAGCACTCACCCCCATCTTGATGAAGTGCTTCGAACGGCTAGTCACGAAAAGCATCACATCTGTCCTCCCTACCTCCCTGGATCCCTTCCAATTTGCATATTGGCCTAATCGCTCAACCAACGATGCCATCTCCTCTATCCTCCACACAGCTCTCACACATCTGGACACGAAAGACTCCTATGTCAGAATGCTGTTCATCGACTTCAGCTCGGCATTCAACACCATCATCCCCCAACAGCTCATCCTTAAACTGGACAGTCTGGGGCTGAACACCTCAATGTGTAACTGGCTGCTAGACTTCCTGACCGGGAGACCACAGGCAGTACGGGTCGGGAATAACACATCCAGCACCATCACATTGAATACAGGAGCCCCACAAGGATTTGTGCTGAGCCCCCTTCTATTCACCCTGCTAACACATGACTGCACACCATCATACAGCTCCAACCACTTCATCAAGTTTGCGGACGACACAACAGTGGTGGGTCTCATCAGCAACAACGATGAGACGGACTACAGGAACGAGGTGAGCCGCCTGGCCTTGTGGTGCGGACACAACAATCTCACTCTCAACGTGGAGAAGACAAAGGAGATTGTTGTGGACTTCAGGAAGAGGGATACCCAACATGCCCCTCTGACCATCAACAGCACCACAGTGGAGAGAGTGGACAGCACCAAGTTCCTGGGAGTGCACGTCTCAGAGGACCTGTCCTGGAGCAGGAACACTGCATCACTGGCCAAGAAGGCTCACCAGCGCCTCTACTTTCTCCGCAAGCTGAAAAGGGCTGGAGCTTCAACCCCCATCATGTGCACCTTCTACAGGGGTGCCATAGAAAGTGTCCTGACCAGCTGCATCACTGTGTGGTTTGGTGCATGTACTGCATCCTGCCGCAAGAGCCTCCAGCGCATCGTGAGAGCAGCTGAGAAGATTGTCGGCACCTCCTTCCCCTCACTACAGGACTTACACAGCAACCGCCTCACTCGGAAAGCCCTCTGCATGGCAGGTGATCCCACACACCCACTACACAGCTGCTTCAGCCTGTTGCCTTCAGGGAGGAGACTGAGGAGTCTCCAGGCTCGAACCAGCAGACTAAATGACAGCTCTGTTCATCAGGCAGTCAGGATGCTAAACTCTCTGCCTGCTCTGCCCTCCCTCCCACTTGTACTGCCTTAATCACAAAAAACTTTCACACACCACCACACAACACAAATATTTTAACACTGGACTCTGTGTCATCAAAACGGGTTATTCACTCAACTCACGGTCATGTGCTCATTCAGTTTGCACTACTTCTTATATTTGCACTAATGTTTGTATAGAGCTTTGGAGCGTGACGTCACTGGTCCGCGACGCAAAGCGGCGCACAGCATTGTGGGAAAGAAATCGCCATTTTTGAAGCCCTACTAAAAGAAGCTCTGTCTCTCGTTTTTTTGTTAGAATCTAAGAAGGTTGTAACAGTTTTGCAATGGTCTAAACATGCTGTGTTATTGGATGTAATGTCCGGTCACACAACCTGAAAGTAGATAGAAAACGTACTTTCTGTTTCCTGTTCACTGCTGGAAGCAGCGCGAGGGAGCTCATGTGTCGGACCTAACAAAAAGGAGATGAATGTTCTGATATCAGCGGTGACACGTCCTGATATAACTTTCTCCATGTCCCAAAATAACTGCTAGTTTGTTCCAGACACTGGTAAGTCTGTAGTGGACCTACCCAGGGTCAAACTAAGGTTTTTGAACTGTTCCAGAGATGACCTTTACTGACCTCTCAGTAAAGCAAGACATTTACTACAAGATCATTCATTTAGCTGTAATCTGATAAATATAGTCACCAAAAGAGACTATTTCTATCTTTGATTTTAGGCTGATGTGATCAAAAGAATAACTTTTGTCATTTTCATGATGTGTGCTTTTAAGCTGTGTTATTCTGTAAGAGTATTACTGTGTTCACTGCTGTGTTAAAGGTGAAGTCTCGGGTCACAGAGACCGGACGGTTTTGTTTAGAAAGTCAGAAGACAGTAATCCGTTGTTTTTCATGAAAGGGCTCCAGCTTGCTGTGTCTTTTCCTAAACAAATCTCTCTCTGCTGCTGGCTGTAACCTTGGGTCTGATAAGGCAAGTGAACTCCTCTCTAAGTCTCTTTTTAAGTTCTAACTGGGCGGAAACGCTTCAGAGTTTGCTGGGAGCTTCGAAAGAGATGTGAACCTTCCCAAAGGGCTGTGGTACGCTTGGTCAAGAGCTAACGACCTTCGTCATCCAGCTGGGACTGATAACTTGCTGTTATGAGTCCACTTCGAATGAGCGTAAGCTCAAACTTTGTTATTCCTTCCTGGAATAAATTATCTTGAGCCAAAAAACCACGACTGTCACGGCTTCTGCCGACGAAAGCGAGTATCACCGACACCGACAAGGTAAACACGTCTGGAGTCCAGCTTGGACTTGCGGGACCGACGACTCGTCAGTCCAAAGCTGACCACAGCTCTTTGCCAGAACCAAGGCGGACGTCTTAAGGTAAAGGAGCCGCTGTTTGCTTGCTGGAGGTGTGATGATATCTTAGCTGGACGCGTACGGAAGAGTGTCATCTGGTTTCATAAATGCAAGATAAACTTCCTCTCTTAACCTCCCAATTCTTCTTAAATCTTTCCTCCTATTCTTTTCCCTCTCAATCTAAGCTGGAAACTATTTTAAGCTGAAGAGCCCACAGACTAAATATGTTAACATCCAATATTGAAGTCTGTTGTGTTAAATTTAAGTGTGCTGACGTATTAATTTGAAAGAAAGTGAAATCCTGTCAATCAAGTGTAATGGTGTTAATTTAGTTGATTCATTTTAAATAAATGATAGTGTCTCTTTGACATATCAAGCTAAGTTAACGTGTCCATTGTCACTCTATAGCTCTGTTTATGTATCCATCATAAAGATCACAGAAATATTGGATAAACTGAAAAAGAAAAGAATCCGTGAATTTACTATTCAATCTGAATAAGTAAATTAATTAAGGTAAAGAGGTCAGTATTAATATTGACCTCCTCATAATCCTTTACATCTGGTGGCTCGTACCGGTTCTAAAAGTTTATTGATATATTTGTGGTCTCTCATGAACTGTAACGTCATGTTTGCATAAGAGGATCCAAGTTTTAAACTCTGAGGATAATAATTTTGGCTGGAAGTGTTCAAAGCAGGCAGATTCTGCATGTTTTTATCATTTGAAGCTGTGAGATTATTATCGTTTCAACTCTGTTAGACGCTGTTGGAAGCATTCAGGTGAAGTTTTTGTCAGCCGTGGTCTGTGGGGGTTCTGGTTCTGTTCGGTCCAGTTCACGCAGACTCCTGTACAAAGCTTTGTTTGACCGCCGAGTCAAAAGCCTGAAAGCTAATTTAACATCTACAAGATTGCTGTTGTGGTATTTTACATGTTAGGGCAGGTCATAGAAGCATATTACTGTTAGAACGTTGTCGGATAGTGGTTCTGTTCAGACCCGAGTTTCTGCCCCACTGAAAGTGGACCAGAACCGACCTTGACGCGCTCCGAGAGAGTCCGTGTTTGTTCAACAGCTGCAGTGCTGTGTTACTGAGCGTAACTAAGTTGGCCTGTCTAGGTGTGTTCGCCGCATGTTTCAGAATTTTGGGAAGTTAATTTGTAGCGTTTGAGTTGTTTTAAGAGTCTACAAAGTTGTGGTCTGCTGTGCGAGCTAACGTTAGAAAGACGTGTCGTGCTTGTCTGTTTATGAGCTGTGATTGGATGAAACGAGAGCTGTGAGCTGTCAATCACTCGTAGCGAGCGCCGATTCGCTGTAGTGGGAACGCACGCCGCTGCGACCAACCCACTTTGTCGTCATTTCCGGTACTTCATTGGTCGAAGGTAAGAAACTACATTTACCATGAATGCTTGGAATGAACTACAAACGCTGTGATTGATTGGTTGACGTCACTTATCTGTGTAGCGAGCTCCGCCTCGCTCAGCAGCAGTAGAGCTGGTGACGCGCTGCGTCGACCCGCCTATTTGTGTCGTCATTTCCTGGTGCATTTCGGGTGACAAGCAGTTCACACGCTGACAGAACAAACTGAGATTTCACTGAGAGTTTAAACACTCATTTCAAGCCATCTAAACTGTCTAACAACATAGATTTGTCTCTGACAAGAACGTGGTTCGAGCGTTTATCACTGATACACTAGAAACTAACTCTGAAAAGGTTGTTTTTAGTTTAAATACTGAATAAACAAAATCAGTCTCCTCGTGATATCATTAAGTCTCAAAGCTGCCCCCTGTTGGTTAAAAGACGTTGACAGATGAGTTTTCTCAAAAACATCATAAAAAAGTCAGCATTTTTATGGTGAGTTACCAGCTTTTAAATTTGTTCTGTACACAAACAATAGCTCCTGTTTATTTTAAATAAAATACTTAGAATAACAGAGGTACAGACAAACATTTTTGCTTATTTTAAATAAAAAGAATTTAAAATAACAAACAAAAGTACAGTTTTCACTCCAGATAACTGAAAAAAAATTTTCCTTTCTCTTCCTTCTCTCTGACACATCATCTTCCAGTTATCCTGTGTACATTTAAACTTTCCTGTTTATTTTCAAATAGTGAAAAGTTTAGAGTAACGAATACAGAGCATCTTTTATTTTTATTTTCACTGAAAATCCAGATAAAAGATGGCAGGCGCAGAGGGTGAGACCCCTAACACCACTGATACGGGGCAGCCTGTGCCAACTGAAGGCCACGACCCGACCAAAGCAGATTGGATCGAACATGCCTTATTTTCACTCACAGGGTCCATCACAAACTACCATGAAGAGACACAGTTGATGGAGGAAGCAGATGTGGACAGAGCATTAAAAACTGTAACAGCTGGAACCACAACGGCTGAAAAGAAAGCAGACAAAGATAAACGTTTGGCTAAATTAAGCCTTCTGTTAAAGGCCAAGCTAGACTTTGAAACTGCTGTACGCCGGGCTGTCTCTACATCATGTTTAACAGCACAAAGGGAGGTTGCCACTTTACAGCAGGAGGTAAAGAGTTTAACACAGTCGAGTATTGGCAACGCTGAACAAACGCGTAGTCTCTACGAAGAATGCAAAGTGTTAAAAAGGGATTTTGACCAATCACAAGATGATTTGGAAAAATGTGTGGTGGAGAAGGATAAGTATTACCATCAATACAAGTCGCTTCAGGCGGATTGTGGGGAGGCACGAGACGCGCTGGAAAAATGCACGGACACCCTGGAATCATTATCACTACGGTACACAAGGCTGCAAGAGGATTATAGAAAATCACAAGAACAGCACATGATGTTACAACGTGAAAATGATGGGTTAAAAGTCCAACTGAACAGTTGTCGAATAGAGCGTGCATCAGCAATGAACAAACTCTTTGAAGAAGAGAGAAAATGTTTGGATCTCATGAGTAAACACCTTGAGAACAACCCGCCTCCGCCGCCCCCTCCCATACCTGATGACCCACTCCCTCCTCCACCGCCCCCGCCCATGCCCGATGCACTACTCCCTCCAACACCACCGCCTAGAACACCAACACCACCGCGCCGTCCCTTAGGGCCTCTAAAACCGACAATCCCACCGGATGCACCGGTGGGTGGATCTGATAATAACCCACAAATACCTCTATCAATGGCTGAACTACGGAATATGGCGAAAAGCATTCAAACCTTCGCTCCTGGCCCAATGGGCTCACACGAAACCAAGATCTATCTCGATGACCTTGATTTCCAGCTTCAACGCTTCCCAGAAGCTACAGTTGATGATAAAATCTGTCTGGTAAGGTTAACCTCGGACAGGACAGTGCATGCTTTCATGAAGCGTCAACGAGACGCAGTAATGAATGACTACAGTCTTCTCTGTGCTGCGCTGATAAAGGAGTATACTCCTTGCACGGGGCCCGATGGCATCATAGCGGCAACCGACATCAAGCAAGGTAGGAATGAGCACCCGAGGTCATATTATGACCGAATATTCCGTGCCTATTTCGGTGACAGATGCGAGCCAGAGATGGAGGAAGAGATAGGGTTTAAATATATCTTCAGCAAAAATCTTTGCCCTGACATAAGAGAGAAAGTACATGTCAGCGCAAACTATAAACGGAGGTCCATCGAAGACATAAGAGAGTGCGCGATAGATGTTTTTACAGGTCGCACACCAAACAAGACACCCTTTGAGGTGTGTCCTGGTGAAAAGGTCAAATACCAATCGCTAGACCTTGAAGGAGCAAGAGCGCCAGCTCACTCTTTTAAGGAAGCCGAGAATAAGCAAAATTTCCAACCTGACAGACCGCATAGTGAAGGTGTCCGCTGGAACAAAGACCAAAAGGGGTCCAGAGACCCTAAGTGGTACAGGCCGCATCAAGAGGAAGAACCCCATCATCAAAAAAGGAGGGCATTCCAAAAGAAAAAGAAATATGGGTCCCAAGGAGACTCATATGAAAGAGAGTGGTCCCAGAGAGGACCCCCGAGCAATGCGCCAGCTCCTGCACCTCAAACTGAACAGTCTGGGGCGAGGAAAAACCCACAGAAGTTCCAGAAAAAAGGCCCTAAACCTCTGTCTTCAGAAGAGATGGAGAACATACGTCGGTTGTTAGAAAGTTTGAAAAAAACAAACAAGGAAAACAAACCTGGAGTGATGTGTAGCACTATCATTGATAGTGACTCAGAACACACAAATAACAGCAATGCCACGATTGCTGACAGTCGCCAAGATACTGATGGTCAGGATGCTGACAATCAGGGTATAGACAGTCAACAAGACGTTGACTGTAACCATGACATCATTGTTACAGAGTCCGAGAGCCCCTCATCAGAAAAAGGGGGGGTAAGCTCACTCACCAAAGACAATGACTCGTCACAGACCGATCACTCAGACCCATGTGTGACTGCACTACCAGTACAGGTGAATGAAATTCACACAGACAATGGTAGACGTAACACACGTCGGAAAAAACCTGATAGGTTCCTGTGTAACATTATCAGGAAGGGGCCCGCTAAGAAGGCTTACCTGTCAATCACTTTAGAAGGGGTCCTCACAGAAGAGGCCCTCCTGGATGGTGGGGCTGACATAACCATTATGTCTCCCACACTGTTGAAGGAGCTAAGGATAGCCGCTAGCGGGGTTGACAGGGAAATACCCCTCAAAGAATGTGCTGTAGTACTGCAGGGACTCTCAGAGACGAGAACAACCCTTACAGCTATAGCCATGGTTCATATGCAGATTGGTGAAATGACGCTATACCACCCGGTACACGTGTCCACCGTTGACTCATTCCCATTTTTGGTTGGCCAAGACTTTATAAACCGCTTTGACGCGATTATAGATTATGGCGATCAAACAATGTGGACCAGAGTGAGCCAACCACTGCCGATCGATATGCCTACACAAGGTGACACTGACTGTTTAACAGCAGGTACCGCGGAAGGCACAAAGGGGTCCTCCAACGAGAGCACAATCCCGGTAAGTGAACCTTCAGCAACAGGTGAGGCAGAAAAGGCCCAACAAGAGAGCCTCCTCTGCGAGCTGGAACAGTCAGCACCCACCGAACACTACCTACCACGGGTAGTCAAAGGTGTTGAGATCCAAGGATCCCACACCGATGATGCTGTTCTATCTCCTTGGACGGAGAAATCAGCGATCAGCCAAGCTGTCTATGGAACCTTGGTTAAGAAACTGTTGGGTCTAGATATGATCAAAAAGGCTTTCCGCTTTTCGTTAGACCCCAACGATAAACAGGTAATGACCGCAATAGGGATCATTGACCTGAAACTAATCTGGAACCAACGAGAACTGGATCACCCGTTCCTCGTGGTCCCGAACCTACCACATGCAACCTACATAGGCTCCGACATTTTGGTAAGATTAGGTGTCCGAGTGGACATCAACAACAATGTACTGTGGTCACTAGACACGGCCACAAAGGAATCTCCTGTGCTGACAACAGAGAACCTTAAGGCTGGACAGACCATTCCAGAGGTCTGTCAGATTGCTAACAGCCATAACACTGCGGTACCACCTCAGGTTATGAACAAGCCAGTGATGTGTCACATCATGAAAGGACAAGCTATTAGCACAAAACAGGCATACTTTCAACCATCTCCTATGTTTTTCAACTTAGGACTGTCCATGGAGGCCACATGCCAAGTGACCCTCGACTGCAGAACCACGACTGTTGCTGTGTGCAACACAAGCACAGAAGAGGTACTGATCCCAAAAAACACACAGCTAGGATGGTTGATCTCTACTGATTTTCATGATTTTGAGCTAAGCATTCCATTTCTGGGAGGACTCCCAGAAAACTTGATCCCAAATCAACACACGGGGCAAGTCTTGTTCACGAAACCAACACAGGCCATAGCTCTTTTCTCCCCCACTGAGTCCGACCAGGACACTGTCCGCAGGTTCGGTTTCAACAAAGGAGACAGTCTATGCCCCCAAACTTACAGTGCACTACCTGTTGACAGGTTTTACGACACTGAAGGGGACTCACTGGAGCTCCCCAAAGAACAAGAACCCCTCTCAGTTGCTTCACAGATTGACCAGGTGGTCGCCCAAGCCGACGCCCTGAAAACTGATGAAGAAAGGGACAAACTTCGCAAAGTTCTTCTAAAATATGAGAAATCATTCTCAACTGACTCGATGGATTGTGGGTTGACCACGCTCCACACAGTGAGCATCCCAACCCCGCCTAATGCTCCCCCTGCATTTGTCAGACAGTACAAGATTCCTCTGGCAGCACATCAACCTATCAGAGAAATCATTAATGACCTGTTAGAAAAAGGTATCATCCGATACTGTAACAGCACTTACTCTGCGCCTTTATGGCCGGTGTTAAAACCAAATGGTAAGTGGAGACTCACTATAGACTACCGAAAGCTAAACAAACAAGTTCCCTTATCCAGATGGCCTATGACGCAACTCCAACAGGAACTGCCCAAGGTCACCAATGGTAAGTACTTCTCGACCCTCGACGTCGCCTCTGGTTTTTGGACCATCCCTGTGCGCGCCGAGGATCAGTACAAACTAGCTTTCACTTTTGGCGGCCGTCAATACACCTTTAACAGGTGTCCCTTTGGCTACGCTAACTCACCTGCAGAGTTCAACATCTTCTTGAACAAAGCATGTCCAGACGCCCACGAGCGTGGGACACTGATCTACGTGGACGATGTCCTTTTGAGGCAGCCAACACTGGACTCACATTTGGCTGAGATCGACCACGTTCTGAATCAACTAACAACTGCTGGTGCTAAGATATCACTGTCAAAATGCCAATGGTGCAGAACCAAAGTGGACTACGTTGGCCTACTTGTAGGTCCAGACGGAGTACAACCACAGCTGACTCGCACCCAAGGCCTCGACAATCTCAAAGTCCCCACCAATCTCAAAGAACTACAAAGTTTTCTGGGCGTGTGTAACTACTCGAACCAATTCATCGAAAACTATGCGGACCTTGCGAAACCACTGACTGAACTCCTTAAAAAAGACGTACCATTTGTTTGGACTGACAAACAGCAACAGGCAATGGACGCTCTTATAAACAGGATCAAGTCAGCCCCTTGTTTAGTCTACCCAGACTACAACAAAGAGTTTTACTTGGAAGTGGGCTTCTCAGCTCATTGCATAAGTGCAGGTCTGTACCAGATACACGACAGAGACAAACGTGTAGTAGCCTACGCCAGCAAAACGATGGCAGGCCCCGAGTTGAGATTCTCAGACTGTGAGAAAGCTTTACTGACCACAGTGTGGGCAGTTAAACATTTCTCCAGCTACATTGGTGGACAGAAAATCATTGTGGAAACACAACACCAGCCAGTGACCTTTCTTAACAGTGAACGCATCAGAGATGGTGTGGTGACAAACTCACGTGTTGCAACGTGGCTCATGGCGCTTCAAAGTTTTAACCTAGACATACGTTATGGTCAAAACAAGAAGTCTCATCTGGGGACGGACTTGGCAATCTGCCAGAAGTGTACACAAGATGTACCAGCCACCCAGCCGCCGGTTGAGGTAAAACCCCCAGTAACTGAAGACCCGAATCACCACTTCTTTGATGACAATATCTGCAAAGATATGACAACATTGTACGTGGATGGATCTTCATTCCTCCGCGACAAGATCTGCAGAGCAGGTGTTGGAGGGGTCCTCCTCCAAGACCAAGAGCAGATAACTTTCAGCTACAAATTAGGATCTCAGACTTCTCAGTACGCTGAGATTGCAGGAATCCTAATAGCTCTCCAGATGGTAGTAGAACGCTCCATCAAGACGCTAGTCATCTGCACTGACTCTAACTATGCTCGTTTGAGTTTCGCTTGTCACCTCGCTGTGTGGAAACAGAACGGTTTCCTAACAAGCGACAGAAAAGTGGTCAAACACAAAGAGCTTTTCATAGCGTGTGATCACTTGGTGACATCACACGACTTACAGATCTACTGGAAGAAAGTTCCAGGGCATTCTAGAGTCCCAGGCGATGACAAGCACTACAATGACATTGCAGATTCCTTAGCCAAGGAAGGAGCCGACGAAGGTCCTCTATGGTCCTTCGACCCCTCCTGGTTAATCGAGACTCTGCCAACACAACCTTCAGTCAGAGTTATGGCAGTCACACGTGCACAGGCCGCGACCAGACCTGCTGACAACGCAGTCTCTGTACGACCTGCACTGACTGACCCAGACATCATCCAACTACAGAAGTCGGATCCTGCTATCAACTCCATGATACTGTACCTGACTGATCCAGAGAAAAACACTCCGTCTAAAGACGAACTGGATTCCGATCCAGACCTTAAAGTCCTTTACCAGCTGCGCAAACAGCTAAAACTAATCAAGGGCATCCTAACTTTCGCTCATGGACCAACGTCCTCACCTGTGTTCGTGGTTCCCCATGACCAAAGGGGGGTGATGTTAGTTCATGCCCATGATCTCCCGTCCGCAGGACACAAAGGAGATAAAGCCACGCTGACGGCATTAAAACAAATTGCCTATTGGCCTGGAATGAAAAAGGATGTCAAGGACTACATTGAAGGGTGCGTGGTCTGTGGCCAGTTTCAGCCAACCAGACCACTTCACAGAGCACCACTGCAAAGCAGAGGCATTGCATTCCCATGGTCTGACCTCCAGATCGACTGGGTTGGACCACTCACTAAGAGCTCTAGAGGAAATAAATATTTTCTCACGGTAACCTGTGCATTCACCAAATGGGTAGAATGCCTACCAGCTCCTAACGACACAGCACAAACCACTGCTATGTTGTTAATGAATCATATATTCTCAAGGTTTGGACTTCCCCTTAGGGTGAACTCAGACCAAGGTACACACTTCACAGGTGAAGTGATGAAAGAACTGTGGAAGACGCTAGGCGTCAAGGCCAACTTTCATGTCGGCTACCACCCACAGGCTTCAGGCCAAGTAGAGAGAGCAAACAGAACTGTGGTGAGTATTTTGAAGAAATACGTGGCTGCAAACCACAAGGACTGGGACGTGAAACTCCCTCTGGTCCTCATGGCCATAAGAGCCACTCCACACACATCAACTGGCATCTCTCCCTTCGAGATGATGACCGGTCGACAAATGACTCTCCCTCTACACCTGTTGTACCAACCAGGCGACGCCGCCATGGCGACAGCCTACACTACACAACAATACATGAAAGATTTGAATGTACACCTCAGAAACACTTTTGCTTTCGCCCAGAAAAACCTGGAAAAATCTGCTGAAGGACGCAAGGCGTACTACGACCAGAAGGCCTCTCACAATGAACTCCAAGTGGGAGACAGAGTCTGGTACTATACGTTCGCCCCAGCAACCGGGAAAGGAGGGTCCGAGACCGGAACTCTCGCCCGCAAACTAATGCCCAGGTGGACTGGACCTCATCTGATAACAGACAAAGTGTCCTCAGTCGTCTACGAAATCAAAATCAGCAAAGGCCGCAAAGAGCCAATTGCTAAATGGGTACATCGAAATCAGATCAAACCTTACAAGGCGTTCAATGACTCCACAAAAGACAAAGATCTCACAAACACACCGACTTCATGGGATAATAAGGTCGTCCAAACACAAGTTAGTAAATAAACTAATCAGGTTTAAACTACCATATTTCCCACCCTATAAGTCGCATTGTCCAATTTGAACTTAGAAACGCTAAGCCTAAAACCCACAACAAAAACTAACCTTAACAACCGTTTAAATCCACGAGATTTAATTTGACCTCGGTCATAAAGTTGAGACCTGTTTTCTTGTGTGTTGCACTTTGGAATCTGACGACAAGAGTGTGTCGAA
>JBBPBX010010741.1:0-57311 GCA_038048925.1 Garcialebias charrua | reverse complement strand
AAAATCAAAAAAAATACATAGTTCCCATGTGACGTCACATCCGTCTTACTTCCGGGTGGACCCTCATTTTGAAAGTCAGAACAGGGGACAGCGCGGTCTAATGGATGTTCATTTTTCACGTTTTTTTTTTGTGTTAATTTCTAATTAATTGCAATGGTTACTTCGTGTTGTGTCAGTGGGTGTTCCAGTCGGGTAGACGTTTGGGCAACGCGCAGGTTTCACTTAATCAAAAAAAAAGTAAACGTGAAGGATTTATCTCATCGGAGAAGCTGACTGCAGAGCCCCTCCTCTCTCTCAGTCTGCTCTGAAGGATCTCAGGAGCTGCTCAGAAGACGTCCTTTTGGCGGTAAACAAAATATTCTACATGAATCATTTTGTGAAACTATGTCAGAACAATGTTAGAGTACAACTGTCTGTGTGTTAGAGCTGGGGTTTTTTTTCCCATTATTTAGCAAACCGTCTTGCATGCTGTTAGCTTAGCATCTCGCTAACGCGACAATGGCCTCCTCACGGTCCACCGGGACCGGCGGGGAGACCGTCCCAGTTGGAGAAGGAGGACGGGAGCCAAGTCGTGCGGGCGACGCGTCGGTCCCATGGGACGTGCCCCCGCGGCCGCGACGGATCCACGCCGTCCGACCTGAGCTCCCGCGAGCCTCGCTCCAGATGCTAACAACATGCTAACTTCCAACACGGTAAGACTCAAAGTGCTGGTTCTGGTCTGTGTTCAGCTTGGACTGTTTGTTGGCTGTGTGTTATTTTAGTTAAACCTTTTTTTAGCTGGTTAGATCTGATTGAGACAGTTTACACATCTTTTTTGGATTTAAAGCTGTGAAGCTCTGCTGTGAAGCCGGTGTGCGCTCGCTCCTTGTAATAATTAAATAATTAATGATATCGGAGTAACTACTTTGTGACAAGTTGTCTGATTCGTCTGCCATGATTTCTTTCTCAAACTCATTTAACTCCGACCACTGCCATTTTGCTATTGTTCCTTGGTGAAGCTGTGGTAGCTCGTGTTTTTGTCCGTATAATTTGCTCTGCTCGTTCGCCATCTTGCCTTTTCTGCCTTCAGATGTGGTGCGAAAACCGGTTTGCGCAATACTGGGGGCGTGTCTGGGAACTATGTATAGGATTTGTAGTAACAGAGGATAGTTTAATTGGTAATGATGAGTAAATAATTGAGGCAGGTGAGAAAGATGCAGAAATCGATTGAACTTCAAGCTAACACCAAATCAGATCAGGTGAATTTAACCAATAATTCAGTTTATGGATAAGTGAGGACCAGTAATACATTGTAAAATTAGGTAGAGAAAGACCACCATTTGTGGTGAACTGTTGGAATAAAGTGGTGAAGATTCTCAGTCGTCCAGGACATGATAAAATCAAAAAAGGCGTTCAATACAGGATCAACTGGACTTTATTTGTTGCAGAAAACGTTTCGACTTCTGTCCAGAAGTCTTTTTCAATTCTGAATGAATGAAAGCTGTGAGAAAGAGAAGTTTTATACAAGCCACGCACCAACATATGAAATTGGAAATTGACAAAACGTGGCAAATTGACAAAAAGGTGTGATGTGTTGTTTTGTCAATTTAAATAGAATGGGCATGTTAGGTATTTTGTGGTGTTATTTCAGTTTCCAATTTCATATGTTGGTGCGTGGATGGATGGCGATCCCCTGTGGAGCTATTGTGGAGCTATTGTGTGTTATCTGGGTGTTATCTGGGGTGTTGGGTCTTGAATAAGAAGGCAGTTGGACCTGTGGGGGAATTTTATCTTGTGATTTATACAGGTGGTCCCTGACTTACGAGCACCCTGCCTGACATGTTACAGCAGGGGTGTTCAGACTTTTTCAGCATGCGAGCTGTTTTTGAAATGATCGAGTCAAAGTGATCTACCTACTATAAGGCCCCGTTTACACTAAAACAACCTGTGGAAACATGAGTGATTTTTCAATGTTTATTGGGGGTAATAAACAAAAAATAAGCTGGTTTACATGAAAAATGCTGTAGTTTTCATGTCAGTCGGGTTGCCAGATAAGAAATTATTAACTATAGTACTGTGGCTTTAAAATGATAGTATTTTGACCTAAACTGTTGTGTTTGCTGAGTAAAGATGTTCTAAGATTCAATTCAATTCAGTTTATTTATATAGCGTCACTTCACAAAAGAAGTAATCTCAGGGCACTGAACAGACAATTATTTTTTTTAATGTTATGCTGCGATCTACCAGTACTACCTCAGAGATCTACCAGTAGATCGTGATCTACGTAATGAGCACCCCTGTGTTACAGTTATTTCTATCAGCTTAAAGGTTCAGTCTGCAGTTTCTGTAGAACATCAGCACTTAGAAAAATTTTCAACAAGCAAAGCATTCTGATCCCTCCCCCTCAGAGCCATATATGGCTCTGCCCCCTTGTGGTCTGTTAAAATTCAAATTCAAGCTCTGTTTTTATTGGCTGATTCAAATTCAAGCTCTGTTTTTATTGGCTGGTTACAAACTTTGTTTTTATTGGCTGGAAAATGGCGGGTCACTTTTTCTTTTTAGAAATGCTTATTTACCACCTGGAGAAGCAAGGGGACAATTTTTTTTTTTTTTCAGAGATTACCTCTCTAACATCAATCTAGTGACAGAGTGAAGAAATATGTTAAAAATATATTGTTAGAAAAGTTACATATAGCCGCTTTAAGCGTAAATATAGGAATGGAACAGGGTTACCCTGATGTAAGCTTTCAATAGAAAGTCACACTGAAGTATGTTGAAGTATTCAGCAGTTACAGACTTTTGAAGTTGGCATATACAGGTGTTACCCATCATGGCACAGTTTTGGGTATGTTTGGTTATTATTGAGGTCCGCCTGAACATGCACATACAAAAACAGGCACAAAATCCTCAATTTTTATGCTATTGACTTCAAATTTGAAACTGTCACAGTAAATACTTCACTCTTTAGGCTCATATCAAATTCCAGTCTATATCTTCTTGTGTCAGTCTGCAGGCGCTTGACAAATATAAACATTTTCAGGCGAGTCAAGAAAAACGCTTGATTTCTGTGTGCTCTCACTTAAATAAATACAAAATAATAACAGATACAACAAATTTGACTGCTGAAACAAAAAATTCAAAGTGTTATCTTTACAAAGACACCAAGCATTTGCTTGTACAGTACTCCATACGGTTCAAGAACAGCTTCTAATTTAATTTGGGTATGTCTTTTTTAGGCGTTTTTCGCATTTTTGAGGCGAATGCTATATCAGAAGGTTTAAGCTTTAAAGCTAATGAATTCACTGGGTAGCATTCGGTTTTAAGTGAATTAATTTTATAGCCGGAATACGATCCAAGTTTTTACAGAGTATTTAAAATTGGGGGAAGACTACATAAAGGGTCAGAAACATCCAGAAGAAGGTCATCTGCATATAAGGACAGTTTAAGCTCAACGCCAGAGCGGATGATTCCGTGAAAAGAAGATAGGGATCTTAGGGCAACAGAAAGAGGCTCAATGGCTAACGCAAACAAGAGAGGGGAAAGAGAGCAACCCTGTCTAGTATTGAACGCCTTTTTTGATTTTATCATGTCCTGGACGACTGAGAATCTTCACCAGCATACCCTGTCTAGTACCACGCCCCACCGAAAAATAATCAGATTGGACGGAATTAGTAGGAATACATGCTTGAGGAGATGTATAAAGTAGTTTGATCCAGGACACAAACCTCTCTCCAAAACCAAACCTATTAAGAGCGGCAAAGAGATACTCCCATTCCACTCGATCAAAAGCTTTCTCGGCGTCAAGAGAAATGATCACTTCAGGAGACTTGGGGGAATGAGTTGAAAAAATTGTGTTCAATAATGTACGGGTATTAAAAAACAACTGGCGACCTTTGATGAATCCATTCTGTTCTTGTGAGATAATCAGAGGGAGAACTGTCTCAAGCCGAGTTGCGAGTACTTTAGACAAAATCTTAAAATCCACATTCAAGAGTGAAAGGGGTCTATAAGATTCGCAAGCAGTAGGATCCTTATCCTTCTTTAACAGGAGAGAGATTGAAGCCTGAGTCAAGGTGGGAGGTAGCAGGCCACGCCCGAATGACTCATTATAAACCTCGAGAAGAAGAGGGGCTATCTTATCTTTAAATTTTTTGAAAAATTCGGCAGAGAAACCATCCGAGCCAGGTGTTTTACCACTTTGCATATTCTTAATTGACTCTAATATTTCTTCTAATTTAATGGGAGCCTCAAGTTGGTCAGAAATCAATTTGTCTATCCTAGGAATGTCAATATTCTGAAGAAAGGCGAGTAGCTCGTTTGAGTCTGCTTGTAGTTCAGATTTATACAGATCGCAGTAGAATTTTTTAAAGGTGTCACTAATGGAGACAGGGTCTGAGACAAGGTTGCCCGATCGATCCTTGATTTGCGATATTGTGTGAGAGCTAGCCTTTCGTTTCAGTTGATGTGCCAAAAGTCTACTTGGTTTTTCCCCATGCTCATAATAAGTGGCTCGAGATCGGATCAAGAGACGTTCCGCATCAGATGTTGTTAAAAGATCAAGTTCCATTTGAAGATCCTGTCGCTGTTTCAGCAAATCGTGTGACGGATTAACGGCATTTTGCCTGTCAATATTCTGAATTTTTGTTGATATTTCTGATATCTTAGTGCGTAGATTTTTATTGACATTAGCTGAAAAAGAAATAATCTGACCACGAATATAGGCTTTTAATGTTTCCCATAATAGTGAGGGAGAAATTGTATCGCTCTTATTGAACATTAGGAAATCGTCAATTGCTGATAAGATGAATTTATTAATTGGCTCATCTGATAACAGGAGACTATTAAATCTCCAACGAGGACTAGAACGGGGTTTATTTATAAAGTTTATATCAATGCTTAGAGGAGAATGGTCTGAGATAACAATCGGATAGTATTCAGAAGACGTGACTCTCTGCATTAAAGAGCTGTCAACAAAAAAATAATCTATACGGGAATAGGATTGGTGCACCTGTGAGTAAAAAGAATAGGTCCTTGTTAGTGGATTCTGTGCCCTCCATGGATCTACATAACCATTTTGGGACACAAAATCCAAAATAGATTTAGACATATTAGACTGTGTACAGGGCCGAGACGAAGAGCGATCTAATGATGTGTTCATAACACAATTCAGGTCCCCAGCTAAAATTAACAGATGAGTGTCAAGATATGGAAGTGTGCTAACTAAATTGTTTATAAAGTCTGGGTTATCAAAGTTTGGTGCATAAATGTTCACTAATAAAACGGGGGTATGGAACAGAGAGCCCGCAATTATAAGAAATCTGCCATTTGTATCCTTCATTATTTTTGATGCTGTAAAATGAATATTCTTATTAAATAGTATGGCAACTCCTCTGGCTTTTGAGTTGAAGCTCGAATGGTAAATCTCCCCAATCCATGGATATTTAAGCCTGACCTGATTTGAATTTTGCAAATGTGTTTCCTGTAGGAATATTACGTCTGGGTTCAGGCATTTCATATGAGAATATATTTTAGATCGTTTCACCAGATTGTTAAGACCTTTAACATTCCAGCTTAGGAATCTGACAGCAGATGATGTTGAGGAAGCTTTCAAATCAACAGACATGTGACCTGTTGTTCATAATAAGGGTTGTAAAATACAGTATACATAGTTCCCATGTGAAGTCACATCCGTCTTACTTCCGGGTGGACCCTCATTTTGAAAGTCAGAACAGGGGACAGCGCGGTCTAATGGATGTTCATTTTTCACGGTTTTTTTTTGTGTTAAAGCTAGGGTCTGCGATATTTGAACACTCTTGAACACTCTGGGACTTAGAAATATTTTCAGCGCAGAAAAGCATTCTGCTCCCTCCCCTCAGAGCCATATATGGCACAGTCCGTGCTCTGCAGCTGAACTTGGGATCTGCTCCGCCCCCTGCTTCTTTCTGCTCAGAGCCGCTTCAATATTCTGTGTTTATGGTAATAAAACCTTCTAATAAAATAAAATAAAACCATGGAGCGCTAGTCCTACAACACAAAATCCATCAGAAATCATCAGAGGTTCACGAAACAACGTTTGGACATGATTTAATTCGCTCGTGATTTCCTCATGTCTGTCAGCGCAGGTTTGGAATGTCTGGAATGTTCCGCCTCCTCTACATGTCCTGTCTCTGCGCTCCGAAGTTCTGTGTTTATATGATAATATAACTGTTTAAAAAATTTAATAAAACCATGAATCACTCATCCAACAACACAAAATCCAGCAGAAATCATCAGAGGTTCACGAAGCAACGTTGGACATGTTTTAATTCGCTCGTGAGTCGTGACAAATCCATTTCCTCATTCCTGTCAGTGAAGGATGAAGCGATCACTTGGCTTTTGGCAAAAAAACTAAATAAAAGTCCAGCTCTGGGATAAAGAAGGGATATTTAATACATTTTGTGTCACATAAAAAACAGTCCTGCATCGCTTTGCAATCCTTTGAATGAGAACGAGCTGCGGCTGGGACAGGTGGGGGCGTGGGTTGGGGCGTGACAAACAACTCTGTTTTTATTGGCTGTCAGTGTCCTGGTCACTCGTGTTTTCAGTGTTTTTATAAATGCTGATAGAGAAGCAAGGGGACTATAGTTTTTTTCAGAGATTACTTTGTCTAACATCAGTTTGTCAGTAGATAGTGACTGAGTGAAGAAATATGTTCAAAATATATTGTTTGAAAAGTTACAGACTACATTACAATCTTACATACCCCACCTTTAATTTCTAATTAATTGCAATGGTTACTTCGTGTTGTGTCAGTGGGTGTTCCAGTCGGGTAGACGTTTGGGCAACGCGCAGGTTTCACTTAATCAAAAAAAAAGTAAACGTGAAGGATTTATCTCATCGGAGAAGCTGGACTGCAGCCCCTTCTCTCTCTGAGTCTGGCTCGGATCTGCTCTGGAAGACGTCGTCCTTTTGGCCGGTAAACAAAATATTCTACATAAATCATTTTGTGAAACTATGTCAGAACAATGTTAGAGTACAACTGTCTGTGTGTTAGAGCTGTTTTTTTTTTTTCATTATTTAGCAAACCGTCTTGCATGCTGTTAGCTTAGCATCTCGCTAACGCGACAATGGCCTCCTCACGGTCCACCAGGACCGGCGGGGAGACCGTCCCAGTTGGAGAAGGAGGACGGGAGCCAAGTCGTGCGGGCGACGCGTCGGTCCCATGGGACGTGCCCCCGCGGCCGCGACGGATCCACGCCGTCCGACCTGAGCTCCCGCGAGCCTCGCTCCAGATGCTAACAACATGCTAACTTCCAACACGGTAAGACTCAAAAGTGCTGGTTCTGGTCTGTGTTCAGCTTGGACTGTTTGTTGGCTGTGTGTTATTTTAGTTAAACCTTTTTTTAGCTGGTTAGATCTGATTGAGACAGTTTACACATCTTTTTTGGATTTAAAGCTGTGAAGCTCTGCGCTGTGAAGCCGGTGTGCGCTCGCTCCTTGTAATAATTAAATAATTAATGATATCGGAGTAACTACTTTGTGACAAGTTGTCTGATTCGTCTGCCATGATTTCTTTCTCAAACTCATTTAACTCCGACCACTGCCATTTTGCTATTGTTCCTTGGTGAAGCTGTGGTAGCTCGTGTTTTTGTCCGTATAATTTGCTCTGCTCGTTCGCCATCTTTGCCTTCTCTGCCTTCAGATGTGGTGCGAAAACCGGTTTGCGCAATACTGGGGGCGTGTCTGGGAACTATGTATTGCCATCCTTCCCAATCCCCGCCCCTACCGCAGGAAAAAAAAGAAAGAAAAAAAAAGGAAAAAAAAAAGACCCCCCCCCACACACACACTTGCACTTGGCCCTTCCCCAAATGAAGGGACTGTGCAGACTCCGACAGGAGTCACTAGAAAACTTGTCCTTACGGTCAAATGGCACTACATCACAACCTGTACCAGGTGACTCCCACAGAACTAGCTAAATGAAAAGAAGATTTAAAATATGTAATAGGCACTAATCTGGAAGAGCAAGAACTCTTAAAAAAAACAGTGATTGATAATAATAATAGCTAATAATAATAACATTCCCCATATGCGAACCAAAGCACACAACATAATTCAAAACATTAAATCCCTAAATGTAAATAAAACACACTAATTATAATTCTAAACATTAAACCCGTGAACGCAAACAATACACACTAATTATAATTCTAAACATTGAATCCGTGGATGTAGGGCTGGGCGATATGGAAAAAATCATATATCACGATATGGACTTTTTTATATCACGATAACGATATATATCACGATATATACAACACGATGTGTGTGTGTGTGTGTGTGTGTGTACAGGAAAAATTTGGACCAAAGTTTTTTTATTTTATTATTTTACTACAGATAGTTACAATTATAAGAATGTGAACAAAAAGAACAAGGAAATTTGGACCAAAGTAGAAACTAGATCTACCTAAGATCTACCTTAATTCAAGGAGTACGATTATGGAATGACTTAATGACAAATGTTAAGGAAGCCAAATCATTCCTTGTATTTAAGAAACTGGTAAAAAATGAATTGCTAAAAAAATATAAATGAATCTAATTTAATGTGTGATGTATGTGAATTGAAAATTGACTGAGTTATTTACTTATTTTGTTATTATAGAAAATATTGTTTGAACTGTTATTAGATGAATAAGGAGCAGATTTAATAAGATTTATTCTTCATCTGCTACCTTTCATTTCATTTTTTTTTTAACAAACAAACAAACAAACAACTCCTTTTCTACTTTGGTCCAAATTATTCCTGCAGGTGGCGGTAAAACAACAGCTGCTAATGAAACTCACGAAGAAGAAATCCGCTCTGAAGTTTGAGTAAACAAAGCAAGAAACAGAAAAGAGAAAACGTTGCGTTTGATTGCGGTTCTGTTGTGTCTCTGGTCTGTTTTGTATTGGTTAACTGGACCCGAGTTCGGACTCGGTTGGACTCTGGGTTCGTGTCCTCTGGACCCATTTTGTCTCAGAGTTTCAGCGGAGCGAAATAATGGAAGCTAACAAGGTGAGCTTCCCCCTCTTTTTGGTAAAAGTTATTCTTCTTGGGCTGCCTGTGCAGCTGTTTTCTCCTTGTTGAGACACCGGCTTCATGCGCCTGCGGCTCTGTTGCTCTCGAGTTTAACAACGTAAAGCATGTGTCGCAAACCCGCGCGTGTGTCAAACAAAGCAGCGCCGTCATCTCGCAAAACCACAATATGAAGCTTCTTTGCGAAAGTTATTTTTTTAATCTTATTTATCACGATAGAGACGATAGAAGGAAAGTAGCATGATAGACACGTTTCTATCGTCCCCACGATATATATCGTCATATCGCACAGCCCTACGTGGATGTAAACAAAACACACTAATTATATTTCTAAACATGAATAAATAATAATAACTAATAATACTAACGTTCCCTATGAAAAAAAAAAAAAAAAGAAAGCTGGCTAAATGTATTTCTAAACATTAAATCTGTGAATGTAAACAAGGCACTTTAATTATGTTTTTAAACACGAATGACAATAATAATACTGAATATTAACGTTCCCTGAGTATGAAAGAAAAAGCACACTACAGTAATTACATTTCTACCCATTAAATCCGTGAATGTGAACAGAGCACTCTGATTATATTTTTAAACCTGAATAATAATAATAACTAATAATACTAACGTTCCCCGAGTATGAAAGAAAAAGTACACTGATTATTATTTCTACCCATTAAATCCGTGAGTGTAAACAGAGCACTCTGATTATATTTTTAAACATGAATAATAATAATAATAATAACTAATAATACTAACGTTCCCTGAGTATGAAAGAAAAAGCATACTGATTATTATTTCTACCCATTAAATCTGTGAATGTGAACAGAGCACTCTGATTATATTTTTAAACATGAATAATAATAATAATAATAATAATAATAATAATAATAATAATAATAATAATAATAATAATAATAATAATAATAATAATAATAATAATAATAACTAATAATACTAACGTTCCCTGAGTATGAAAGAAAAGGCACACTGATTATTATTTCTACCCATTAAATCCGTGAGTGTAAACAGAGCACTCTGATTATATTTTTAAACATGATTACGGATGTTCTGACGTCGGGACCGGGACTCCAAATCGTCACATTTATCCTCCAGCTGTGCCACCGTCTTCGTGAGGCTCTCGACTTTTTCTGGAGGCTAACGATGTCATCAGTGCAGGTGGAGACGGACTTCTCCACCTCTGCTACCGCTAGCTTTAGCCCCGTGAAGTTCTCCTGCACTGTAGCTAGCCCCGATGATAGCTCCCTTTTGAGGGCCAACAGCTCGGCATTGATTGACGAGAGACTTTCACCCAGAGCGGCATGGAATTCTGCTTTAATTATAGCAGTAAAGTCCTCTCGGAGAGCCACCAGCAGCTCCTGTTTGAGGCTGCCGACATCACAAACTGCAGCGGCAGCTGCTGCTTCCGATGGAGGAGGTGACCCAGGACAGCTCGAGGTTCCGCCACGAGGAGCAGGCCGCAGGTGAGCTTGGATCGAACTTACTCCTTTAGTAGGCTTTGGTGGCATTTTAGTGATCGAACAAGAGATATGCGTAAAATGTGTAAGTTGTCTATTGTTTGCGGTCAAAATCGGAAGAAAGTGCCAGCATTAGTTGGAAAACAGGCCAGTTCAGCAGGAGCGCACCTAAACACAACTTATCCCACCACCATTCAGCCGGAAGTCACTAAAACTTTTTAAACTCAGGCTGAACTAACACTATTCACTGTTGAAGCTCTACTTTTATTAGAGAAGCAGAAGCTCCTGCTACGACGTGCTCTTCTCTGAATGTGCAGCACAAACATCTGAAAACTCCTCTGCAGTACTCTTTTGGTTCCCGCTTTAATAAGTTGGACTGAAGACCCACAACACTTTGCTACAACTTTTGTTGTTGTTGGTCGTTGTTTTGAAATCACATTTCCCCCACGTTGCCAACACACGTGTGTATGTGGGTTCTTCTCCATAGCAGGACTAAAAATGATCATCAGTGAGTCCTTAGGACTGTTTGGTCCAAAAACACCTAACGCCGTAAAAACTGTGAATCTGAATGCGTCCACACTCCACAGCAGCCCTGTGTCCATGCAGTACCCACTCCAAGTCTAAATGGTGTCAACACAATACAGCCCTAAAGATACAGACCACCCAGCATTAAACTTACTAAAAGCCACAAACACAACTAAAATCTTTAAACTCTTGTTTGTTGGGGACAGAGCTTTGACTTGTGATAAACTAGTTTGGGCCTTATGGTGAATTCACACCGAACCGATTTTCAACCTCCAAAACGCTCCTCACGCACGCATGTGGACGCACTTTGTGTCCAGACCAAAATGCCAGAAACGAAACTGCTGCGAAAACTGCTGCGCAGGGTTGCCAGATAAGAATTAATGAATCATCTAGTACTGTTGCTTATTTTTTATTTTTTTTACCCAAACTGTCATATTTGCTACGTGAGGGTCTGATAAGATTACAGTAATACTGTAGTGTGTTGAGTTTAGTGAACATTTGCACTGAAAAGGGGTAAAAAAAATTTTAAAATAAAATAAAATTCATGTTTATCTGGCAACCCTGCTGCTGCGGGGTGTGTGGGAGGAGCTTACCGGTGTACCGAGTCGTCAATGCACTCCGCGAGGTGAGGAGCTCTTTATTTCTGTCTCTGTGGAGCAGACTTGACTGGTTGTGAAGGAATTGTCGCGAACACACAGCTACAATGAGTTTCTCTTCCATATTCCATGACTCCGCGGGTTTTTTCTGTGTTCCACAAACAATACGTCACATGCGCAATGGTTTCCGCGTCACTGGTTTCCGCGTCACATAGGGACTCTCCCCCTGACCCCCTCTCTTCTCCCCCGACTCTCCCTGATTGGTTGACACACCAACCAATCGGGTAGAGTTGAGCGGCGTCAGAAAGTTTGAACGGCGAAATCTTCAGCATGTTGGAGGCGTGCTTTGGAGGTTGACGCGGGTTCACGTGCACGGAAAACGCTTTCCAGCACGCTCAACACGCACGCAACGTGACGCCAGACGCCAGACGCCAGGAGGCGCCTGGAGGTGCGTCCCCCATTGACTTTGCATGTAAACCGGACGCTCCTGCAGTTGAAATCGCGTTCGGTCTGGATGTACCATTAGACACGTCCAGGCAGGACTCCTCCGTCGCTGCATTCTTCATGCTTCCTCACCGGACGGACTCAGAGCCAACAGCTTCTGAAAGGAACCCGTTACATTTGCAGGTTTTTTGCATCAGTCACAAGTTCAACCCACAAAACTCTGATCAACAGCAGAATCCGTAATCCGTGTATGGTTCGTTCTTTCGTTATTCCGTTTCAAAATAAAAACCAAATAACCAAACAAGCTTTGGTTATTTCGTTTTTTCGTTTTAAAACGAAATTACAAAAACGGTTTTTAAACGTTTTTTTCGTTATTTCGTTTTTAAAACGAAATTAGAAAAACAGAACTTGCAAACATAAAAAAAGGGGAACGTTTTGGTTTTTGGTTAAACCAAAGACGAGCTTTTATTTTGTTAATTGAACACGGGAGTTTATGGCGGAACCGGAAATGAACTCCCGGTGCTGTGCGAATTTCTGTTCCCCTGTGAGAATCTGAGCTACAAATTAAAACAAGCGTATTTTATTTTTGCCCGTGAGAATCTGAGCTACAAATTAAAACAACAAGCGTATTTTATTTTTGCCCGTGAGAATCTGAGCTACAAATTAAAACAAGAGTATTTTATTTTTGCTGAACATACTATTTGCTTTAATTTTTGACGTGTGTGGGGTGTCAGCTTGACGCAGTTGAGAATCTGTTCCCCCTGTGTTGGGAGCGCGCACTGCTGCAACCCGAGAGGCGGATCCGACTGTCTTTTTTTATTTTTTATTTTAATGAAATTTATTCATTTAACATTGAAACATAACGAAAAAACATTTCATAAATATGTGAAAAAAGAATACATAAAATGAAAGGTGGCAGAAAGAAGAAGAATTCTTATTATGTCTGCCCCTTTTTTTCAAAAACAAAACAATTTCAAACAATCAATTCAAAACATAATCATAACAGTTGAAAAGAGTAATTTTCACTTGTCTTCAAGGCGCATCTCGCTGTGAAACGAGTCCACACTATCTTGTCACGGTTATAACTCATTTTAATACTCCTGGTGATAAATAAATAAATATAAGCCCTAAAATAAACCTGGTCTTGTGTGGGGTGTTATAACCTAGTTCTTTTTTTTTAAACGCTGACAGAAACTAGATTTGGTCAAGTAACCTGCCAAATAGCTACAAATTTTAATAATACAAATTATCAGTCAGCCACCAACACATCATATATATTTATAATTTTTATTACTAATAGTAATACTAATAAGTGTAGGCTTTCTGGTAGGCTAAATCTCGTTCAAATTGAAAATGACTGGAGAAAAATTATTTCCAGCTGCTATTTTTGTTAGTTAATGTCTGTTTTTTCCATTATTTGAGAGAAAAAATGATTTTAGAAATAGAGTCAGAGAATCTTTATTATCATTTGCACCACATGTGGTACATGTGATGAAACATGATTATGTAAACAGGGTCCCAGTTACATCCAACAATAATAACATCTAAGATATGAACTAAGAAAAACATCATGTTAAAATACACTAAATAAAAAATACACGCAGCACTAATATCATAGAAAACCATTACTCCACACAGCAGCTGTGTGAGCAGATGTGCACAATGAACATAGCAACATGAAACAGATCAGCAGCAACATGATGTGACATTTCACAGTGATTATTCTGGTTATTTATTCATGAGTCTAACAGCCTCAGGGTAGAAGCTGTTCCTCAGTCTAGTGGTTCTACATTTGATGCTCCTCAACCTCCGTCCTGAAGGGAGTGGGGCAAAGAGTGTGTGTGCTGGGTGAGTGGGGTCCTTCATGATGCAGGTGGCCCTCTTCCTGCATCTGGAGGTGTAAATGTCTGTGATGGTGGGGAGACTGACTCCAACATCTTCTGTGCAGCCTTCACCACTCTCTGTAGAGCTTTTCTTTCTGCAACTGTGCAGCCTCCATGCCACACGTTGATGCTGGAGCACAGGATGCTCTCCACTGCACACCTGTAGAAGGAGGTGAGGACTGGGCTGCTCAGACCAGCTCGTCTCAGCCGTCTGAGGAAGTAGAGTCTCTGATGACCTTTCTTGATCAGGCTGGTGGTGTTGTTGCTCCAGCTGAGGTTATCATTCATGTGTACACCCAAGTACTTGTAGCTGGAGACCACTTCCACTGCAGATCCTCTTATGTTCAGTGGGGTGTGGGTGAGTTTGTTCCTGTGAAGTGGATACATATTTTTTTTAATCTATTATAAAAAGCAGTGTTTGAGTTGTTACACTGTTTAATATATAATTGCCAGATTCACTCACATGTCACAACTGATGGTAAGGCTGGTGCACCTCTCTTACCGACCGGTTTCTCCAGCATGTATCCCAATAGATGAAAAGTATCCCGTCATAAATTTCCGTCCGTAGGATGGTCCTGTCTAACACACACACAAATGTAAAATGTTATCTGATCCACTGCGGTCAAACCAGTCAACATTAGCTCTCTCTTAAAGATTTGTGTGGCTCATACATGGTGCATTACAATAAGAGAAACAGAAAGTGCCCCTGCAGTCAAAAAACAATGAGAGAAATGAGATACATACAGTATTTATAAACAATATACAATTATGCCATACTTATTACTTTCACATACCTATAATATATCAAGAATAAATATGTCACAGTTTTAGATTTTGTATAAAAGAGCAAGTCAAAGTACCTCAAAATGCCTCTTTCAGTTTGCTTTTCTATGACCTCTATTCAAAATTCATATTTCATGTTCAGTGTTACAAAGAAGAAGTTAATATTTATTTGTTTGATGGCTGTTACTATTTTTCCTGAAAAGGTGCTTACGATCGAGATGTATATATATATATATATATATATATATATATACACTGTATATATACTGTATATATATATATACTGTATATATATATACTGTATAAATATATACTGTATATATAAACACCTTTTCAGGAAAAAATAGTAACAGCCATCAAACAAATAAATATTAACTTCTTCTTTGTAACACTGAACATGAAATATGAATTTTGAATAGAGGTCATATATATATGTGTGTGTATGTATGTGTGTAAGCATATATACACACACACTTTTGTTTAAAGGTGCTATGTGTAACTTTCTGTAGAGTGCAGAACTTAGAAAAATTTTCAACAGGCAAAGCATTCTGATCCCTCCCCCTCAGAGCCATATATGGCTCTGAGGGGGAGGCTCTGCTGAGATTCAAATTCAAGCTCTGTTTTTATTGGCTGATTCAAATTCAAGCTCTGTTTTTAATTGGCTGGTTACAAACTCTGTTTTTATTGGCTGTCATTGTCCTGGTCACTCTGTGTTTTTAGTGTTTTTATAAATGCTGATAGAGAAGCAAGGGGACTATAGTTTTTTTCAGAGATTACTTTGTCTAACATCAGTTTGTCAGTAGATAGTGACAGAGTGAAGAAATATGTTAAAAATATATTGTTTGAAAAGTTACAGACTACATTACAATCTTACATACCCCAGCTTTAATCAATCAACATTTTCAATAGAAGTTATAGATAAGCAAACTGAAATTAGCATTTTGAATTGCTGTTTACCCCAAAATCTAAATTAAAACTATGACATATTTATTCTGGATGTATTATAGGTACGTGAAGGTAATAGGTACGAGATAAATGTAAATGTCTAATAATTATGCCTCTCTCATTATTTTATATATTTTTTGGCCTGCAAGAGGACCCCTGCTGGTCCATTACTGTAACGCACCATGTTTACACACAATGCCTAGAGAAAGCTAACGTCAGCTAGCTTGTATTTACAAGTTTTGCTCATTTTATCGCAGTATACAGTATTGTCCATAAACTTTGATACATACTTGGTAAACTGAAGAAAGTACAGCACGTTCCAAATCTGCGTCCGACACGTTGTTGTGTCTTTACAAGTTGTGCTCCTTACAAAACTTTCTGACACTCATTACCGAGTTGTGGAGCTCCATGGCGATGCAAAACGTTACTGATTTCAGAGTGTGGTTTTCCTCTCTCAGAAAGTTCGATAATCAATTCAGAAAACGGTTCAAGTGCAGCCATTGCCTATTATTTAGGAATGGTTTGTTTTTATGCCGTCTTTCTTCTCCGCTGTTATTCTTTGGCAATTTCCGGTACATCATTTCCGGTATCGCTACAAATTAAAACAACAACTGTAAACCAAATCGCACCCTTTTTTTATATTTGCAATTTCTGTTTTTCTAATTTCGTTTTAAAAACGAAATAATGAAAAAACCGTTTAAAAACCGTTTTTGTAATTTCGTTTTAAAACGAAAAAACCAAATAACCAAAGCTTGTTTGGTTATTTGGTTTTTATTTTGAAACGGAATAACGAAAGAACGAACCATACACGGATTATCCGTGTATGGTTCGTTCTTTCGTTATTCCGTTTCAAAATAAAAACCAAATAACCAAACAAGCTTTGGTTATTTGGTTTTTTCGTTTTAAAACGAAATTACAAAAACGGTTTTTAAACGGTTTTTTCATTATTTCGTTTTTCAAACGAAATTAGAAAAACAGAAATTACAAAAATAAAAAAAGGGTACGTTTTGTTTTGTTTGTTTGTTTAACTGCAACGGTTAAACCAAAGACGAGCTTTTATTTTGATGTTACTGAACGGGACCTTAAACCGGAACCGGAAATGGAATATCTGAGTGTAAAATAGATACAGTACGTTGTTGTCTTATTTAGAGGGAATCAACGTATTTAATTCAGAGCTGATGATCTAACCGTCAACAAGATTTATTTCATATTCCAAGTAAGTAATTAAATCATTACATTTGATAAACTTCCGTGTATGTTTAACAATAATTGACCGTAGGCTAACGCTAACGCCTCTCGCTGAGGTCTGTTTACTCATAGATTAATAGCCCAGATTAGTTTTTTAATCTTATGTTTTGAATCATTGGCATCAAGATGTAGCAGTATAGAAAGTGTTTTGGAATTTGGAATAACACGTGGAATACGACATCAGAAATTTTACATTTTAAGTAATTAAAAAATAAGTGTGTTATGGGCAAACCACACGGTTTTATAACAAATCAATTTATTATTTACCATTTAGATATTTTTTTTCTTTCTTTCAGGTGCGTGCAGACTCTGTTTTATTGACAGCTGATGGCAACAGAGGTGTTTTGCCTCACTGGTGGAGGGGCTTTTGACACTTTTGAACTAGAGGCAGTAGCCAAGGTAACTACATTTTAATTAAAACAGAAACTGGAGATCACATTATTCTTCAATGCTGAAAACTGAGTTTGACTTGAATGTTTGTGTTTTATTTAAAAAAGGTACTGCTTTCTGGAAGCAGCACACAAGAAAAACATGCTGTTGTGCTTTAAAATTATCACATGAATCCTGTACAGTATAGACATACATTATCCTACCACTGGGTAATTAGTCCTCACCAGAGGTTTAAGAATAGACTAAATTAGCTGTTTTCTCATGTTGATTGTTCAAGCACCCCTAAATATAAGACAAACGTTGTTCTATCGTCAGATGCCTTCTTGTGGTGAATTTCTTTTCACTTTTTTTCTAGGCCGAGGAATACCCAATCAGCTGCCAAAATTGCAGAAAGCCTGTTACCCTGTGCAACTGATGCACATCAATTTGGGATCTTCACTGCGAACAGAGTCAACCTTTGGTGTGGATCCATTTCATAATGAAGAAGACAGAAGCCTGGCAGAGGTGGAGTTTGGGGCTGCTTACCCAGTCAATGACTACAGCATTTTCACTGAAGCACTCTTCTGCCTGCTCCATGTGACAGAGACATGTATGAAATGTTTAAGAAGGTGTGAAAATTTAATAAATTATTCACGTTTAAAATAAATGGTGATTGTGAATTAATCCAAAATGATCATTTACAGTACAGTACAGTATATAAAAAAATTAAGAGAGAAATTCAGTTTCAGTGCAAAACAATCTTTTATTGTAAAATGTCTGTATAAAAAAACCTTTTGAACATTATTTATAAATGTAAGACAATTTTTTCTCAATGTCATAAAACAATATTGTGATGAAAATTAAATAAAGTAAAAATAAAGAAAACTTGTTTAAGTGTAGGAAGTTGGTTAGAACACAACTGAGTGTATGTGGTATTCAAAATCCTCCTCGTGACACTTTGGACAGCGAGTACGGCTGCTCTGCCACGGCTGCAGGTGAGACTGGCAACCAAGAAGACTTCTACAGCAGTCTGCAAACATTGGCTCCTTCATAGGCTCTGTATTTAACATAAAAATGGGTAACATGTTAGTATTATTGCAACATTGCACAATATTTCTTAACAAGTTTTACATTTCCTGTAATTTGCTTGGTATACACAATACTTATCAATATCAACTATATAATATTCTGCATAGCAACCTAAAATCAATAAAATGACCTTTACATGAGAGTTAAAGCTCAGAGAGGGGGGGGGATTGCCGAAAGGTCGTCGGGACTGGGACTCGAACCCGACACCCGCAGCGAGGGCTAGCCTCAGAACATGTGCCGCGCGCTCAACCCCCACACCACAGCGGCGGCACAATAAATTTAAACAACTTTAAAATTTACAGCTTTGAAATTCATAGTTAATTAAAACTTTTGGGCGTTGTTATTTATAAGAAGCTGACATAGAAATCTCATGTAAATTACTTAAGAATAAAAACATCAATTGCATTACTACTTCTTCTTTCGGCTTTTCCCTTTTCAGGGGTCGCCACAGCGAGTCATCCTCCTCCACCTCACTCTGTCCTCTGCATCCTCTGTCCTCACTCCAACTACCTTCATGTCCTCTCTAACTGCATCCATATATCTCCTCTTTGTCTTTTTCCTGGCAGCTGCATTTCTAACATCCTTCTACCAATATACCCACTGTCCCTCCTCTGGACATGTCCAAACCACTGTCCCTCCTCTGGACATGTCCAAACCATCTCAGTCTGGCCTCTCTAACTTTATCTCCCAGTTGTTCAACATGTGCTGTACCTCTGATGATCTCATTCCTGATCTTATCCATCCTTGTCACTCCTAAGGAGAACCTCAGCATCTTCATTTCTGCCACTTCCAGTTCTGTCTCATGTCTTTTTGTCCATGTCTCTGTCTCCAGACCATACAACACTGTCTTGTAAACTTTTCCTTTGACCTTTGCTGACACCTTTTTGTCACAAATCACTCCTGAAACTTTTCTCCATCTGCTCCATCCTGCCTGGACTCTCTTGCATTACTGTATAAAGTAAAATAGTTTTTGAATGACAAAGTTTTGTATATATTGTATAATGTAATAATTGTTCCATATTTAATCTATTGTAATGAAGTTTGGGGAAAAGCATGCAAAACAATTACAAACCATGTTTTTATTTTACAAAAAAGACCTATAAGAATTATTAGTAGGAAGTGCTATGGTCACCCAACAAATAGATTATTTCATCAATTGAAATTATTAAAATGTTATGATTTGGTTGAACATAGTATTTTACAAGTCATGTATAAAACTCATAAAAATATTACCCCCAAATATTCAATTACAATTTGTTTAAAAAAAAAGAGTCATTATAACCTGAAGGGAATGTAAATGTTTGTAAAACCTTCATTTAGAACTAGTGTGAAGGAGCTGTGTTGTAAATCAGGAAACAGAATTGTGGAGTTGACTTGATTGATATCATCATAAACATTTATAAAACTATTTATGTTTTAAAAGATGATTAAAGTTGTTGGGAACGTATAATGCAGGTGAAGGATACCTGTTTTTTTCCCCTCTTAGTTCAAAAGTGTCAAAAGCATCAGGCGACACACCTCTGTTGTCATCAGCTGTCAATAAAACAGAGTCTGCACACACCTGAAAGAAAGAAAAAAAGAGTATCTAAATGGTAAATAATAAATTGATTTGTTATAAAACCGTGTGGTTTGCCCATAACACACTTGTTTTTTAATTACTTAAAATGTAAAATTTCTGATGTCGTATTCGCCCTACGTGTTATTCCAAATTCCACAACACTTGATGCCAATGATTCCAAACATAAACATAAGATTAATTTAAAAACTAATCTATGAGTAAACAGACCTCAGCGAGAAACGTTAGCATTAGCATTAGCCTACGGTCAATTATTGTTAAACATACACGGAAGTTTATCAAATGTAATGATTTAATTACTTACTTGGAATATTAAATCAATGTTGTTGACGGTTAGATCATCAGCTCTCAATTAAATGCGTTGATTCCCTCTAAATAAGACAACGTATCCTTTTTACACTCAGAGGTCTTCATTTCCGGTTTAAGGTCCGAATGAATAACTTCAAAATAAAAGCTCGTCTTTGGTTTAACCGTTGCAGTTAAACAAACAAACAAAACAAAACGTACCCTTTTTTTTATTTTTGGCAATTCCGTTTTTCTAATTTCGTTTTAAAAACGAAATAACGAAAAAACCGTTTAAAAACCGTTTTTGTAATTTCGTTTTAAAACGAAAAAACCAAATAACCAAAGCTTGTTTGGTTATTTGGTTTTTATTTTGAAACGGAATAACGAAAGAACGAACCATACACGGATTGAGGAGACTGCTCTAACCAAAAGGAGTACTGTAGTTGTTATAATTTAAAAGGAACGGATATTTTTGTTAAGCCAAAGTTTAGAACAAGTTTGCGGGGTAGGTCTACTTTAATGAGGGGAATTGATTTATGGAATGGTTTGAATAATGATATTAAAAAAGAGGAATCATTATTTGTATTTAAGAAAAAGATCAAGAATATAATGATAATAATATATAATATAATTGATTGTTTGAATTGATTTTATTAAGAAGGGGCGGAATTGATAAGAATTTCATTTCATATAGGTATTGTAGTGAGATAGACCCCTCATCTCTGACCTGGGTTTGCACCTTTTCACATCTCTCTGAAACTCTGAGTGGTACACTGCTCCTGAGGCTCTCAAGGAGACAAGTGGACACTATTTTATTACATTATTTTGAATCAAAACACAATAAGTCATAAGAGACTCTCTTATTCCTCTATTTTTGTGTTAATGAATAACCTTGTGTTACTTGTATAAGCATTATTGAATTCAATGTTTGATAAGTCAAAGACTGTTTAATTCAAACTGTTTAATTCAAGTTGGAAATCCAATGTTATTTCAAAATGATGGTCACTTCTTCATATGATGAATCAAATGGTGAAAGTGAATTAATATGTCAGACTGAACTCCTCAGTTTGTTAGAAGTTAGAACACAGTTTTAATCAGTTGTTTTATGAAGCTGGCTCCAGTCAATCTGTTTCTCTCTCTTCATTCTAAACAACTTCTTCTCTGTTCTAAAAAACGGATCCTCTCCGAGTGACCTTCATCCACTGGTTCGTTTGGACCAATGGGGAAAGAACAAGTCACTGATCACAGATCCTTTCTTAAAGTTCTAAGCTGTAGCTGGAACTGTGAGTCGGTGGAGGTCCTCAAGCCATGAGGTTCCCCAAAGAGCTGAATGAACGCCAGTCAAACGCCAATGACACGTCATTCAGTTGGGACTTCATAGCACTTGCAAGCTATGAGTCTGTTTTTGAGCTCTAAGCTCTCTTTTATTGACATTCCTTTAAGGAACGTCTTATCTTGAAAACAACACCAGGAGCTGCCGTTACTTTCGGTTCGAGTCAAGGCAGACGTCTGGAGATGCTGAGAATGGTAAACGAACTGGCCAGTTGGACCAACTGGGGACTGACCATCTTCATGAGGTAACAAGTCGTCAAAATGCTTTGCCAAGTGTACCAACGTGTAGCCGAGATCGGCCGGAGAGCTGCCATGTTTCTGGTTAAAACACGTCAAGATAATACCTCTCCTCATCCTCCATTTTCTCTTCACTGAAACTTTCTTACTTTAAGTAACTAAACTTTAAGTTATTGTGCCAGCAGAGATATAAGTTATTAACACCCATAACTTGTGTTCTGTTGTTCCTATGAAGTTACGGACGCGTATACTCATGCTGAAGTTAATTATAGGAAAAATGATCAACCAATCATGTACATATGTTGTGATGTAATTTATAATTATGTTAAATAAATGGTCCAGTCCTACTGTACCAACATAAGTTTAACGTTTCCTGTGAATTACATCTGGTCTAGTCACCTCCAAGGTATAGAATTATTGATATTAATCTAAAGAGAGAACTCGTGAATATTGATGATAAGTTTGTGTCAGATAAAATCTACTCAAAGCTTTCATCTGGAATATTGTACAGTCAGTAAAACTGACTAGTATTATACCCCTATAGTATTTTATATATTTTTTTAAAAATTGTATTGTTTTTAATTGAAATGAAATGAATAAATAAACAAACAAAACAAAACAAACAAAACACAACCTCAGCTGCCCCCAGCTGAAGAGGATTATTATTTAATATGTGTAAATAGATGTCTAAAAAATAAAACTAATAACCTATATAAAGGCTGCGCTGATAAAGTTAGCTGCAGCTTCGTGCACTCGGTCCATGTTCTCGCTGCACCTCAGTGCACAGATAATAAACTTATTCTGATTCTGATATGTAAATACTTTATTCTGATATGTAAATACTTTATTCTGATATGTAAATACTTTATTCTGATATGTAAATACTTTATTCTGATATGTAAATACTTTATTCTGATATGTAAATACTTTATTTCTTTAGGCATTTATTTTGTAGTTACAGCTGTTAATAAATGTTACTGTGTGCAACTGGAAAAAAACTTTGACTCAAATATATTTTTGTTATTACTTTATGGACAGAGAAAATATTGAGATATTAATTTTGGCCCATATCGCCCAGCCTTACTGATCAGTGATATAATTGATCAGTGATGTTATTGATCCGTGATGGTTACTGATCATTGACGGTTATTGATCAGTGATGATTATTCTTCTTCCGGCACTCGGCAAGGCAGGTCGCATATCTTTCTGCTCTTCCCTCCCCTAAGTTTTTCCTACTCCCTGCTTGCTTTTCGTCTCGTCTGCGACCCTTCAGCGCTCACTCGAACCAATATGGAATTAATAAATTGGGCTGTTTCTTCAATGGATAAGATTTTTTCCACGAAGCGGACCGTGCCAGGAGAAGCTGTCTGTCCCTCCGACACACACGCGGCTGGATACGTGCTGGACTCGTGGGGTCAGTGGCAGCCCATGTGTCTGACCGTCTTAAGTGTCGAAGACGTGGAGGATTTGTGGATTATTGGATTATTGGTAGCAACTGCTCTGTTTTTTGGCGTAAGCGGAGTTGTTTGTTACTGGAAACTGAGGGAGGCTTCGGCAGCTATCAGCGCGCTGTCGGCACTACCTGATCAGCAAAATTCTCTGAACCGGGCCGTGAGCTCCTCATCCCAGCTGTTGTATGAGCTCAATCGCTCGCTTGGAGCGGTGGTGGATCACCGCGGACCTGCTGTGCGTTTTGGGACTTGTTTACAGCCACCCCGGATCAATCAAGGGACAGATGGGAGTTCATAGAGCGGAGCGGAGCGGAACCACATATTACTTGGATTTTTTTCGGCCATGAAACAGCACCACAGACTTGATGGCGGCAGTGGAAAAGAACACTGTGGTCTATTGGATAACAAACAAGAATATTATCTGGCTTCTGTACATGTCCTTGAAAAGAAGGCTGTCGGAAGCCATTCTCCTGGGAGTGTGGAGCTGAAGAGACCTGCTGCCCCCCCCCCCCCCCCAGAGATTTCTGTGCAGCCTCAGATAACGCCCAGCTGCACATCTGCTGAACTTTGTGTTTGTCTGAAATTACTCACAGACTCTATCTCCTTGCCTGCCGTCTCTCAATTTGTTATTGTAACTAAATGTGCTTTTTGATATGGTTTTTACTGGATCACGCGGTGTCTTGAAGACAAAATGTGATTCATCTTTTTTTAATATCAATGCTGTAAAACCCCGTGTCTTTGCCTGTTTTCCTGCTTTTGACCTTCATCTGGGGACAGATGAGAGCGGCCGCGCTATAAGCATATCATGTGTTGATAAACATATCATGTGTTGATAAACATGTCATGTGCTTTGTTGAGCTGCAGCTTTTTGCACTCATTCTCTCTCCTGGATGACTGTAACTACATATTTACGTTGTATTGGTGAAAATTGATGCAATGTTAATAAACCTTCTTGTATCTTGTATCTTGTATTATTGATGATTATTATGAGGGGCCGAGATGATGTAGAGGCAGGGCAGCTGGCTCAGGACCAGAAGGTCTCGGGTTCGATTCCCGGTCACGGCATACACGTTGTGTCTCTGGGCAAGACACTTAACCCCAAGTTGCTCCCGGTAGGACTGGCAGGCAGCGCCTTGCATGGCAGACTACTGCTACCAGTGTATGAATGTGTGTATGAATGGGTGGATGGTTGGTACTGTGAAGCGCTTTGGGGCCCCTCATAGGGGGCTGGAATACAGTATATAAGTAAGCTCCATTTACCATTATTGATCAGTGATGTTATTAATAACTGATGATTACTGATCAGTGATAGTTACTGATCAGTAATCATCACTGATCAGTAATCATCACTCATCAATAACATCACTGATCAATAACATTACTGATCAGTGATAGTTACTGATCAGTAATGTTATTGATCAGTAATGTTTACTGATCAATAACATCACTGATCAGGGATGGTTATTGATCAGTGATGTTATTGATCAATGATTATTACTGATCAGTGATTGTTACTGATCAGTGATGTTATTGATGAGTGATGATTACTGATCAGTGATGATTACTGATCAGTGATGTTATTGATCAGTGATGTTATTGATTTGTGATGATTACTGATCAGTGACGGTTATTGATCAGTGATGGTTACTGATCAGTGATGGTTATTGATCAGTGATGGTTACTGATCAGTGATGGTTATTGATCAGTGATGATTACTGATCAGTGATGATTACTGATCAGTGATGTTACTGATCAGTGATGTTATTGATCAGTGATGGTTACTGATCAGTGATGGTTATTGATCAGTGATGTTATTGATCAGTGATGATTACTGATCAGTGATTGTTACTGATCAGTGATGTTACTGATCAGTGATGTTATTGATCAGTGATGGTTATTGATCAGTGATGTTATTGATGAGTGATGATTACTGATCAGTGATGATTACTGATAAGTGATGTTACTGATCAGTGATGTTACTGATCAGTGATGGTTACTGATCAGTGATGTTACTGATCAGTGATGTTATTGATCAGTGATGATTACTGATCAGTGATTGTTACTGATCAGTGATGTTACTGATCAGTGATGTTATTGATCAGTGATGGTTATTGATCAGTGATGTTATTGATGAGTGATGATTACTGATCAGTGATGATTACTGATCAGTGATGTTATTGATCAGTGATGATTACTAGGCATATAACGGTACTAGTGGGTGTACCGAACCGTTTCGGTACGGCACGTTCGGTTCGGTCCACCTGCGTACTGTTTCGGTTATTTTTTTCACTCATTGAACGTTAATATATGCGCCGCGGAACAAAATTTTCTGGGCGCATTTCAGCACGGAGCTATTATCGCGCAGCACGCGCAGCATTATTAGCCATTAGCTGCTCGCTCCGGTCTCCTGTTTGGGAACGTTATGGCTTTCTTGTTAAGACGAGCGCACATTCAAAGCTGTGTGTGTGGACGACTCTGCAGCAGACAACACGTCTAACGTGAACGCGCTGGAAACTACGTCATCGAAACGTGAACGAAGACACCGCAGCTGTTACAAACAGCGCTAACAGCAACAGCAGCATTAAAACTACTTCATCAGGTAATCAGAGCGGTCCAGAGCAATAACACAAACTGTATGAGTTTTTAAATCTGTGAATCTAAGTCTGAACGTGTTTATGCGCAGTTGATCCTCGCTATGAGACATTCATCACGTCAACACTTAAGTCAAGAAGTTCAGCTCTTTATGAAAAAACTAAAACTGATGTCAACAAGCCCTGGAGCAGATTAAAGTCCTGCCATGATGATGTTGAGTGAGAGATTCAACCGTTCAAGAAGAGGTATCGTTCTTTTATTATTATTATCTAAATAATATTTTTTTATTTAAAATCATAATCTTATTAACTTTTTTTATCTCTTTGTGTTTTATTTCAGAGTCAGAGTCAGAGTCAGAGAGTCTTTATTGTCATTTGCACCGCATGTGGTACATGTGATGAAAACGAAATTATGTACACGAGGTTTCCAGTCTGGGACAGAGGTAGCTGCTCTCTTCTTCCACTTCAGGGACAGACATCCACCAGAGATCACCTGCAGCTAAGAAGTGTGTGATGACTGAACTGAACTCTGAACTGTTCCAGGACCTGACCCACTTGGAGGAACAGGTCCAAGAAGAAGTTGTGAGTACAGTAATGAGGACAAATACAGCCACACTGCTGCTACTGGACAAAAACTTGATTAGTTAGATTGTAAACAGTCTGTTGCTGCTTATTGTTCTGACTGTTATTGTATTTATTAAGATTTTTATTATTGTTAATATAGTTTATTTATTGTAGAGTGCTGTTTATTTAAAATATCATCCAAATGGGTCACTTTTATTTATTACTACAATACAATACAAACATATTTTTGGCATATTTTCAAAATAAACATTTTGTAAGTCTTTATTTTGTCTTTTTTTTGTACCGAAAATAAACCGAAAATAAACCGAACCGAGCCCTCCTTGTAATTGAACCGAACCGAAATGTGATTTTAGCGTACCGTTACACCCCTAATGATTACTGATCAGTGATGTTATTGATCAGCAGTGTTGGGGTAGTTACTAGTTACCCAAAATAAGTAATTAGTTACTCATTACTAGTTACTTTTTAAAAAAGTAACATACTGTATTACACTACTTAGTTACTCCGTTCTGAAAGTAACTTAGTTACATTACTTTACATTACTTTCGGATTACTCTAATACCTGAGATTTAACCTGTATGAATTTGTATCTTTCAATAATGACATTAGAGATCTTTTTGACACTCATTTTTAATGAAAAAGTAAAACAGCAGTGCTACATAACAAGCACAATGCATATGTAAACGTTATATAATTTGACTGATAAAGACTTTATGTTAGGAAAGTTATTTAAGATTTCAATCTCTGAACCTGACTTTAGGTACTGTAATCAAATACTTCACTCTCACAGTCAGGAGGTGCTGCATCTTCTTCCTCAAAGTTGAAAAAGTCAAGTTCACCTTTTTTCAAGGAGGTAGAGGTCTGTGGCGCACAAAGGTCTTCTTCATCATGTGTTTGGCGACAACGCTGAGGTAATGACCGGCACTCTCTGGTTGGTTCTCTGGTTAGTGTGTTACACTTTTTTACTATTTTATGCTTATGTTTATTAAATGTTTTAGTGTTTAGTGTTTAGATGGTTACTGTTGCACCGAGGGACTGAGAGAAACGCAATTTCGGTCCTGTGTATGTCCTGTACATATTGCAGTTCTGACAATAAAGTTGACTTTGACTTTGACTAAGGCATCTCTCCGCTGCTCTTCTTTCAGCCACCTCACTTTGAACTTCGGGAGTGTGACTGCAGCCAGCAAAGCATTATGGCTCTCCAACACTGGACCGAATCTTGTTTTGATGGCCTGTAAATACATATAAAAACATATAAGATACAGCATAAAAGAGTTAAACATGCTAAATTAACTAATTATTTTACACTCACCTTTTCTCTTTTAAAGTTGGCTGGGTTGATCCAATGTGCTGTCATGCCCAAAAAACTTTTGTTATGACAGGTCCAAATATCTGCAGTAGTTGACACGTACTCCAAGCCCTGAAACATTTTTTTCAGTTCATTTTCCATCTTGTCATAACACTGGTCAAGGTACTTTGAAAACGTTTTTCTGTCTGACGGTGCCACACTGTAAAAAAATTCCGTAAAAAAACAGGTAAATGTACTGTGGAAGTGTGAAGGAATTTTCCGTTATCATTTTTTACAGGGGTTTCTCCATTTTTTTTTTTTGCGCAAAGCACCCTGGGAACAAGAACCTTTGAGAAGAAGCGCGAAAGAGGACTCCATTTACCTGGCACCCTAGATTAACAGAAATTTATGTAAATTATACATTAAAAAAACTGTTAAATTACGGGAAAAATCCGTTTTAGGGTTTACGGAAATATCTGTAAAAAACGGAGAATGTAGCCTACTGGCAGAAAATTACCTGGACATTTTCCGTTTTTTTACGGATTTTTTTTTTACTGTGCAGTTCACCTCTGTATTTTGCTCAGAATTCTTCGGAAATACGGGGACTCAACTGTTGAAATTGGCAACACTTCGTTCACTATGTACGCTGCTACAAGTTTGTTTACCTCAGCCTTTGTAGTGGTTGCCTGGCGGTGAAATTCAAGCCGAGCCTACTTAAACGGTGGCGGCATCAAACTTGCTGACCATCCCTCTGCGGCTCTTTAGCAACTAGCTTAGCATTAGCGTGTTGTCTTTGTAAATGCTTGTAAAGATTTGAATACTTCCATCCATAAAATGACATCGCCGCGTTCTCCTCCACCTCCGCCATGTTGTTGTTCATTCCCTCCAATGTATGTCTATGTGCCTTTATATGTCTATGTACGTTGACGTATGACGTTCCGACGTCATCGCGTACGTCTTTGTTTTCCCCCCGTGACCATAGACATGTATAGAAGATATCTATGCCCGTGACAGTCATGCGTCTGCTCCGTCGTCCTCGTCCGAAAGGTAAAATAAAAAAAATAAACTATTCTTCGAAAGGTCCTGATTGTAACGCAAGTAACGAATGTAAGGTTTTGTTAGTAACTGTAATATATTACAGGCATTTTCAAAGTAGTGCGTTACACTATACGTTACTGAAAAATGTAATGTAATTACTGTAACGCGTTACTAAGTAATGCGTTACATCCAACACTGAGTATCACTCAATAGCAAACAACCATCAGGGTGTTAACAATCCATCGTTAGGCTGATGGTCCTCCTTGATCATGTGAGCAGCTGGTTTTGGCTGTCATCAGCCAACTGGTTGATCCACTGTGGGAGGGTGCTATTTATAAGACTGAGCTGAATACAGCATCTCAGACTGAGGAAGTCTTTCGGACGAAAGACGAAACGTTTCTACAGTTTTTTTGCTTTGTTTTAGCCTGGCCCTCGCCTTCCTGCACAGCTCCGCTCAATTCTCATTTCCCTTCACGGCACAGTCTGGGACTTCTCCCATTAACAACGATTTCTCCGGTAGATTTTTGTTCGGACCAATCAGAGAACAGAAGGGACGGAGTTTTGGACCCTAACCCACGCCCCCACCTGTCCCAGCGCGCAGAGCCCTATAAAAGGGCTCTGCCAGCGCGCAGTCAGCGAGCAGCGGCATGTTCTCATTCAAAGCGATGCAAAGCGATGCAGGACTGTTTTATATGTGACACAAATTTATTAATTTCCCCTTCTTAATCCCTTATCTGGAGTTTTCTTTTGTTTTTTGGGCCAAAAGTCAAGTGATCGCTCGCTCCCTCCTCCTTCTCTCCCTCCGCTGAAATGAACAAGGAAATGGCTGAGGTTGTCACGAGAATTAAACTCGGGTTTTACGTTGCTGCCCGAGTCCCATCAGATTTTCTGGTCTTCTGGTGAGCTGGACCAGCGATCCATGGTTTTATTATATTTTATTAAAACGTTTTATTAACATGTAACCCTCTGGTTTGAGTTCATATTTATTTTATTTAGTAGTGAATGAATGGATAAGTAAATGGTGTTTAATGTTTGTTTTATAGAACATGTAAACATACTGTGTTTGGAGTTTAATGTACTTTTAATATTGTTTGTTTTAATAACTGTTTGTAAAAGTAGTTTTGGAGTTTAATGTACTTTTAATACTGTTTGTTTTAATAACTGTTTGTAAAAGTAGTTTGGGATTTTATTTTGGAGGTGTGGGAGGGGCTTGTGCCAGCAGGTAGAGAACGGGAGAGGATAAAAGGAGGAACGCGAAGGTGAATGTTTTAGTTTTTTCCTCCCCTCGAAAGTGAAGGGACTGTCGTGGTGGAGACACTTGGCTGAACCGTTGTTTGAGCCGTTGAAGGGGGAGAGAAGGACTCCGGCCGAGCTGTGGAGGTTGGAGCTGCGTGGGTGGACAACCCCGCAGAAAACTGTCCGTGACGCCGCTAGTGGAGTGGCTATCGCTGCGGGACTTGTTGGACGGTTGGCGGCTAGCCAGCAGAGACAGCCGCCGAGGACTGGGTGAGCAACCCCGCAGAGAACTGTCCGTTACTCCGCCAGTTGAGGGGCGAGCGCTCACGTGACTCACCAACGGTTGGCAGCTTGCCAGCAGAGAACTGTCCGTTACTCCGCCAGTTGAGGGGCGAGCGCTCACGTGACTCACCAACGGTTGGCAGCTTGCCAGCAGAGAACTGTCCGTTACTCTGCCAGTTGAGGGGCGAGCGCTCACGTGACTCACCAACGGTTGGCAGCTTGCCAGCAGAGAACTGTCCGTTACTCTGCCAGTTGAGGGGCGAGCGCTCACGTGACTCACCAACGGTTGGCAGCTTGCCAGCAGAGAACTGTCCGTTACTCTGCCAGTTGAGGGGCGAGCGCTCACGTGACTCACCAACGGTTGGCAGCTTGCCAGCAGAGAACTGTCCGTTACTCTGCCAGTTGAGGGGCGAGCGCTCACGTGACTCACCAACGGTTGGCGGCTCGCCAGCTGAGAGAGAGAGACGCGAGGACGGAAGCAGACGGAACGGCGAGACTGACCTCCAGGAGACGGAGGTTTTCAGGTGATCGGGGACATGGTTGAAGGGGGATGTTAGCGCAAGTGCACCAACATCAGGCCTGCAACGACCCAAACTATATTTTTTTAGTAGCCGGCATTAAGTTTCCTTTCTTTATTTAAAAAGGGGTTAAAAAGTATCATTTCATTTAATTGTAAAATAAAAAGAGTGGTCTGTTGTTTATTTAAATTGTTTATTAAACTGTTCATGTGTTTAAAGCATATGTTTATTCTTCTGTGTTATACTGGTTGTTTAAGATATAAATTCAGAGTTTACAGGTAGAGATACCACTGATATTAAATAACTCAGGTTAGCCACCCTCATTAATGCCAAAGACGCTAGGGGGCGCTACATAAAATGGAGGCACTGCTGAGATTAGTTTTTTTTTCTTTGTGAATTTAAGCAGCTTGTATAGCGGTAAGAATAACATAGGCAGTAAAACAGAGTAGTGAGTTTAATAGCCTGTCACAGTAAAAGTAGTGTTTGTAGTTAATCCTGCACGACCATGGAAAGAAATACTATTTATACAGAGATGGGGACTAGGCTAAGAGAATGGTGTCAGGGTGAATCATTGGACGAGACCCGTGCAGTTTTGGCTCTCGTTCCCCCAGGCGTTGAAGTAGACCAGATAGAAGAGACTTTACAAACAGTAAAAATTCTGGGTCGAGTCAGAGTGAGGGGCAGGATGTACAACCAGAAGCTGGGCCGGTTGATGGTTTTGTGTGAAAGTAGAGAACCAGTTGACCCAAGCAGAGTCCCAGCTGAAGTGCATCATGCTGCTACTGATCTCTGCTGGCCGATTTTTGCAGCAGCGCAGAGTCCAGCTTCTGATGGCGATCAACCGGAATCTGTCAAAACTTCGTGGGATGCTGTTGGACCTACCTGTTCAGTGGAGTCCATTATTCGTGCAGTGGGAGACGTTTTGGCCAAAGTAGAGAGACCAGGGAAAGAATACAGTGGATACCATCGCCTGCGTATATTCTCTGGCTCCCTACCCACACCACCAGGAGAAGAAACATTGGAGCAATGGTTGGAGCAGGCTCGTTGGATGGTGGATGAGAGCGAATGTTCAGCTAAAGAAAAGCGCAGACGCCTCATAGAATGTCTTCGGGGACCCGCTCTGGCGGTGGTGAAAGCCGTACATACAGCGGAGCCAGATGTCTCACCCTCCAAGTGTTTGGATGCCATCGAGAGTGCTTTTGGCACCGCTGAATCAGGTGAAGATCTGTATTTCAAGTTTCGACTACTGCAACAGGAGAAAGACGAAAAACTGTCAGACTTTCTAAGACGAGTGGAGCAGTCCCTCACCTTAATAGCTAGCAAAGGGGGGATGCAGGCCAGTCGGGTAGATGTGGCCCGGATAGAGCAACTATTAAGGGGGGCAGTATATTCCGACCTCATGTTGGTACAGCTAAAGTTGAGGGAGAGAAGGCAGAATCCTCCAAAGTTTTTAGAGTTATTAACAGAAGTTAGAGCGGAGGAAGAATATGCAGCAGCTAGGATTAAGCTTAGCTCATCTGTACAGCGGGTACAAGTTGCAGGCAGTCGTCAGACTGACATACAGTCTTTGAAAGCAGATATTAAAGAGTTGAAAACCATGTTTGCTGCTATGAAACCCAGCACTAGGCACGAAACAGATAGTGACCGATTGACGGTTCGCGAGACACAGTGTCCTGTGATAGAAAGTAGGGAAGACTCAGAAATAGTAGCTTTAAAGAAACAAGTGGAAAGACTACAGCAGAAGATGTCAGCCCAAACGGCCCAATCTTTAGATATGTCAGCTAATATGTTGCAGGTGGAACCCAAAAGACTGGGTCCTGGTAAAACACAGGGTGTTAGGACTAACAGAGGTTCAGAGGACAGCATTTGTTACAGATGTGGTGACAATGGGCATTTTTCAAATAAATGCCAAAATGCTGAGAACCAGAGTAGAGTCATTCAGAAGCTTATCCAGTCTCTCAAAAGAGCAAAAGAGCAAATGGGGGGTGCCAGGCTTGGGGAAAGCTCGCACACAGACTGCACTGTCAAGAGAAGTGAGGCAATATCAGTAGGGAACAGGGCTATTCCAAAAGGACTGATAGGTCCCACGTCAACTGTATCTGTGAGGGTGAATGGTCATGCCTGCGATGCGGTACTGGATAGTGGCTCACAGGTTACCATTATCTTTGAGGAGTGGTATAAGAAGCATTTAGCTAATGTTCAGATCTTACCAGTGTCTGGGTTGGCTATTTGGGGATTAAGTGACACCAGTTATCCCTATCTGGGGTATATTCTGGTAGAAATTGAGTTCCCTGAAACTGTAGTCGGGACTAGGGAATCACTTTCTGTGTTGGCTTTGGTCTGCCCAGGTCCCAGGACTCCAGACCAGACCCCTGTTGTTCTGGGGACTAATGCTAGTTTATTTAAGAGGTTAGCCCAGCTTTGTAGCTCGGACATTGGGGTTGATCTAGCGCAGACACTAGGTATCCGGACCAAAACTTCAGAGCAGAAGGAACTTCAGACTACAGGTGAGGAAGAGGACCTGGGCTACGTGAGATGGATAGGGCCTGGCCCACTAACCATACCAGCTGACAGCGGCTGTCGGGCCGCCTGCCAGGTGAAACTGAGACGCCCATTGGACAGGGAAGTGCTGATGGTGGACATGTCACCCAGGGGCTCACTCCCTGCAGGGGTGCTTCTCCAACCGTTAGTCTTGCCAAGTTCAGAAGTGACTGTGGATAGTTTCCCAGTTTGTATGCACAACGAGTCCGGCCGGGAAGTAATTCTCCCAGTTGGCACTGTAGTGGGACAGTTATGCGCGGTTGATATGGTAACTGCGCCCCTGAAGACAAAACCTCAGTCCGAGGGGGTGTCCAACGAGTTCAACCCTCAACTCATTAACTTTGGTGGGTCACCTATCCCAGAGCCTTGGAAAGCTAGGCTGAGAAAAAAATTAGCAGATAGAGCCAGTGTGTTCTCTTTGCATGAATGGGATGTGGGGCTTGCTAAAGGGGTAGAGCATCATATTAGGTTGTCTGACGCTCGACCCTTTAGAGAACGGTCACGTAGACTGGCGCCTGCTGACATTGAGGATGTTCGAAAACATCTGCAGGACCTTCTGAGAGAGGGTATTATAAAGGAGTCACGCAGTCCATATGCGTCTCCAATAGTTGTGGCCCGAAAGAAGAACGGCAATGTCAGAATGTGCATTGACTATAGAACCTTGAATAGTCGTACCGTGCCCGATCAGTACACTACCCCTCGCATCGATGATGCGCTCGATTCCTTGACAGGGAGCCAGTGGTTTTCGGTACTTGACTTAAGGTCGGGTTATTACCAGGTCGCCATGGCAGAGGCAGATAAAGAAAAAACAGCTTTCATCTGCCCCCTGGGGTTCTATCAGTTTGAAAGGATGCCACAGGGAGTCACCGGGGCTCCTGCAACTTTCCAGAGGCTGATGGAGCGGGCTGTGGGGGATATGAATCTGCTTAAGGTATTGGTCTACCTGGATGATTTGATAGTTTTTGGAAGGACTCTGGAGGATATGAATCTGCTTAAGGTATTGGTCTACCTGGATGATTTGATAGTTTTTGGGAGGACTCTGGAGGAGCACGAGGAACGGCTTCTACAGGTTCTAGACAGGCTTAGAGAGGTTGGGCTGAAGCTGTCCTTGGACAAGTGCCAGTTCTGCCAACCAAAAGTGAAGTATGTGGGACACATAGTATCGGCGGAGGGTGTAGCCACCGATCCTGAGAAAGTAAAGGCCGTAGCTAATTGGCCGCGGCCTACTGACCTGAAGTCCCTGAGGTCTTTCCTCGGGTTCTGTGGGTACTACCGCCGATTTGTCGCAAACTACTCCAGAATCATCAGACCCCTTACAGATCTCACAAAAGGGTATGGCCCAACTCAGAAGGGGAAGGGTAGGTCGAGAGAGGAGGCAAAAGGCTTCTTCAAAGAGGGCGAGCCATTTGGAGAACGGTGGAGCCATGCATGTACTGATGCTTTTCATCGCATCATAGGTTGCCTCACCAGCGCTCCTGTTCTCGCCTTCGCAGACCCTAACAAGCCGTATATATTGCATACGGACGCCAGCTTGAAGGGGCTGGGTGCAATATTATATCAAGAACACCCAGAGGGGCTCCGACCAGTGGCATTCGCAAGCCGTAGGGTAAGCGCTGCTGAGCAGCGTTATCCTGTGCACCAGCTAGAGTTTCTGGCTCTTAAATGGGCGATTGTGGACAAATTCCACGATTACTTGTATGGGGCCAAATTCACAGTGAGGACAGATAACAATCCCCTGACCTATGTGCTGACCACAGCAAAACTTAACGCCACAGGGCATCGTTGGCTAGCTGCATTAGCAACTTATGATTTTGACATCCAGTACCGGCCAGGTAGGACAAACACTGACGCAGATGTGTTGTCGAGGACCTTTGGGGCTGAAGGGGCGGGATGGGAGCATATATCTCCCATGGGTGTACGTTCCATCTGCATGGTTACAGTGGTCACCAAGCAGTCGGAAATGCCACCTAGGTATGTAGATCAGTTGGGTGCCTCTTCTCAGTGTATTCCTGACGTGTTTGCTTTCCCTACTCACCTGGATTTGGGTTCCTTAAAACAGTTATCTAGGGCTGAGATAGAGGAGGAACAGAGGAGGGATGAGGTCATTGGTAGGGTAAGGACAGCTGTACAGCAAGGGTCGTGGACGGACGACAAAGAAGTGAGCCCAGAGTTCAGGCTGTTCAAGAGGGAGAAAGACCGCCTTGTAATGGTGGATGGTCTGCTACATAGGCGGACACAGAGACAATCAGGGGGACATGGGACGCAGTTAGTCCTCCCAGCTGAGTTAAGAGAGACAGTTCTACGATCCCTTCATGATGACATGGGTCATCTAGGAGTGGAGCGACTGACAGATCTACTGAAGAAGCGCTTCTATTGGCCCAGGATGGCTTCGGACGCGGAGATGTACATCAAAGATTGTGGAGAATGCACTCTCAGGAAAACTCCAAGTAAGAGGATGGCTCCTTTGCACCAGATCACGAGCCGGGGGCCTATGGATTTGGTGTGCATCGACTTCCTCTCCATGGAGCCAGACTCTCGAGGAATCAGTAATGTGCTGGTCATTACTGATCATTTTACTCGTTATGCACAGGCCGTTCCTACACGGAACCAAAAGGCACTCACTGTCGCAAAAGCCTTGGTAGAGACTTATTTCGTGCACTATGGTCTGCCGGCCAGGATACATTCCGACCAAGGGAGAGATTTCGAAAGTCAACTGATTCGGGAACTGTTGAGGATGTTGGGGGTGCGGAAATCTCGGACCACTCCTTATCATCCACAAGGGGACCCCCAACCTGAAAGATTCAATCGGACATTGTTATCCATGTTGGCTACCTTGGGTAGTGAAAAGAAGGGGTCCTGGAGTCGTCATGTCCCGTATGTCGTCCATGCCTACAACAGTACTAGGTGTGATGCCACTGGATACTCACCTTATTTGCTGATGTTTGGACGGGAAGCTAGGTTGCCTGTTGACCTGTGTTTCGGCACATCGCCAGATGAGACGGGAGAAAACAACTATTCCCAATACGTCGACAGCCTAAAGAAAGATCTACAGAATGCTTATGACCTTGCCGGCAAGACTGCTGATAAAGCACATGAAAGGAATAAGCGAGCTTATGACCAACAAGTGTGCTTCCAGGCAATTAACCTTGGTGACAGGGTTCTTCTAAAAAACTTGGGACTGAAAGGGAAGAGAAAGCTAGAGAACCGGTGGAGTCCAAACCCTTATGTTGTGGTGGGAAAGTTGCCGGACCTCCCAGTCTACCGAGTGAAGCCAGAGAGAGGAAGTGGGGGTGTAAAAACTATACACCGCAATCACATTCTCCCTATCAGAAACTCTATGAGGTTGCCACAGGACCAAGAGCAAGAGAGAACACCTGCAAAGCCAAGAACACGACTCCAAGTAAAAGACACAAAGCGTCAATACAGTGGCGTAGCCCCTACCATGGATCTGGACTTTTCTGATTCATGTTCTGAGTGGGAGTATGAAGCTGTTCGGGAATATTATGGTGAAGGTCAACCAAAGGACTTACCCACCCTGGGTGGTGTAGAACCCGAAGACGGGTCAAAGGAGGCTGATGAGAGAATGGATCAAGACCCATCTGCAGAGGTCATACCCTTCTCTGAGGACGAGAGTGCAAAGGAAACAGAGACTGATACTGAAGAGGAGACAGAGCTCTTAGCTGAAGAGAACCAAGTGGGAACTCTAGATGAGAACCTCGATGGTGCCCCATTGACTGTCTCTCTGGACTCTGACTCCGACCCAGGTTTAGAAGATGATGAGGTATCCTGTAGTGAGTCTAACCCCCAGCTCAGATCTCTTAAAAAGATGCCTGTGACCCTTAGAACTAGGCCCAGATCTGAGAGACAACGTAAACCAGTTATTCGTCTGACTTATGATGAGCCAGGGAAATCTAGGAACCAGCCGATTACCATCGTGCATAAAGGGGTCATTATTAAGTTAGGGTGTAGGTCTTAGCCTTATAGACCCTAAACTGTAGTTGTCTCATGAGGACATGCAGACAGTTAGGAGGGGGAGGGTGTAACCCTCTGGTTTGAGTTCATATTTATTTTATTTAGTAGTGAATGAATGGATAAGTAAATGGTGTTTAATGTTTGTTTTATAGAACATGTAAACATACTGTGTTTGGAGTTTAATGTACTTTTAATATTGTTTGTTTTAATAACTGTTTGTAAAAGTAGTTTTGGAGTTTAATGTACTTTTAATACTGTTTGTTTTAATAACTGTTTGTAAAAGTAGTTTGGGATTTTATTTTGGAGGTGTGGGAGGGGCTTGTGCCAGCAGGTAGAGAACGGGAGAGGATAAAAGGAGGAACGCGAAGGTGAATGTTTTTAGTTTTTTCCTCCCCTCGAAAGTGAAGGGACTGTCGTGGTGGAGACACTTGGCTGAACCGTTGTTTGAGCCGTTGAAGGGGGAGAGAAGGACTCCGGCCGAGCTGTGGAGGTTGGAGCTGCGTGGGTGGACAACCCCGCAGAAAACTGTCCGTGACGCCGCTAGTGGAGTGGCTATCGCTGCGGGACTTGTTGGACGGTTGGCGGCTAGCCAGCAGAGACAGCCGCCGAGGACTGGGTGAGCAACCCCGCAGAGAACTGTCCGTTACTCCGCCAGTTGAGGGGCGAGCGCTCACGTGACTCACCAACGGTTGGCAGCTTGCCAGCAGAGAACTGTCCGTTACTCTGCCAGTTGAGGGGCGAGCGCTCACGTGACTCACCAACGGTTGGCAGCTTGCCAGCAGAGAACTGTCCGTTACTCTGCCAGTTGAGGGGCGAGCGCTCACGTGACTCACCAACGGTTGGCAGCTTGCCAGCAGAGAACTGTCCGTTACTCTGCCAGTTGAGGGGCGAGCGCTCACGTGACTCACCAACGGTTGGCGGCTCGCCAGCTGAGAGAGAGAGACGCGAGGACGGAAGCAGACGGAACGGCGAGACTGACCTCCAGGAGACGGAGGTTTTCAGGTGATCGGGGACATGGTTGAAGGGGGATGTTAGCGCAAGTGCACCAACATCAGGCCTGCAACGACCCAAACTATATTTTTTTTAGTAGCCGGCATTAAGTTTCCTTTCTTTATTTAAAAAGGGGTTAAAAAGTATCATTTCATTTAATTGTAAAATAAAAAGAGTGGTCTGTTGTTTATTTAAATTGTTTATTAAACTGTTCATGTGTTTAAAGCATATGTTTATTCTTCTGTGTTATACTGGTTGTTTAAGATATAAATTCAGAGTTTACAGGTAGAGATACCACTGATATTAAATAACTCAGGTTAGCCACCCTCATTAATGCCAAAGACGCTAGGGGGCGCTACAAACATATAAACACAGAATTTGCAGCGCGGCAGCAAGAGAAAAGCTGCAGGAGGCGGAGCAGTTGTCAAGTTCACCAGAGCACGGGGAGCAGCCATACATGGCTCTGAGGGGAGGGAGCAGAATGCTTTCCCTGTTCAAAATATCCAATGGTTTTGTTCCTCAGCAGAGGCAACGCCTCCAGCAAGAATCGTTTTAAAATGGAGAGGTCCCAGACCCTAGTCTGAAGCGAAGTGAAGGACAGGGTCTGGTTTTAACCAGGCTAGCTTTGTTTTGTTTTGTTTTGTTTTTTGAATGTCCAGAGGACCAGACTTAGCTTTTTTGGACCAATATTTATTGTGTTTTTAATTCGTTTGAAGAGCTAATATTATTCCAAATTTTCCAACAAACATCTAAACTTCAACGAGAAACTTCTCCATCCATCAGCTTAATCTGATTCCACGTTTTAAGAGGACTTGGTTCTCATCTTGAGCAAGCACGAAGGCAACAGTGGAAAGGAAAAAAAACTCTCTCATGAGGATGAAACGTCTAGCAGAACCAGGCTCAGGACAAGCAACCATCTACTTCAAACATAAAGCTTTTTGGATTAAGACAATGTCAAAACTGAAAGTTAAACTGCGTTTCTTTTTCAGAAATAGATCATGTCTAACTCTGAATGCCAAGAAACGCCTTGTAACTGCGACTTCACTTCCCTCCATTGACTACAGTGACATTATTTACCGAAGGCCCCTACAAACACCCTGCAGATGTTGGACGCTGTCTATCATGGTGCACTAAGATTCATTCATTCAACCTTTATTTAGGCGGGTTAATCTCATTGAGCCTCGAGGACTTATTTACCTGTCTACAAACTAAAGAATGATGACAACAGCAACAGTAGATTTTCCTTGAACAATCAACAATAGACAATTTGAGAGAAATACAGTTTTTTTAACAAGTTAAAACAAAGATATCAAAGTAGCAAAACAGACAGATTATGAGGTAGATGTAGAAAATCAAAAACAGGAACATGTCTGCATTGGTTTTTGCCAGGATTCCAACAGATTTTTAAAGTCATTTTGAGAGGTCAAGGTCGAGATCTTCAGATATTTTTGTAAGATATTCCACTAAGTTCCCTTTCAGTCGGGTCACTACGGTGCAACAGAAACACGTATGGGAAATGGCGCCCCCGCGCGTTCACCTGTGAAGACACTTTCAACACGCCTGTCTCAGGCCAATGAGCTTGTAGCATGCATAAGGGGGCTCCGCCCCTTACTATAAAGCATGCTGCACGCCTCATTTCCTCATCTATTTGCACTTCACCTCGCTTCACCTTGAACATCGCAGACCTTGTACTGGCTGAAGGACTGCCCGACTGGAGGTGAGCCTGCTCCATACCCAGGGCGCCACTACGAGGGATTTCATCCGCGGAGCTCTGTTTAGCCCGGCTAACTGAGCGCTTCTTCACGGTTAGCGCTGCTAACGTGAACATCACTGTTTCGAGTCTGTTTAGCGCTGCTAACTGGCTAGCACCCCACATTAGCTCGGCTAACTGGGGGCTCTCACGAACAGCACGAGGATGACGTTGAGCTGGTTTAGCGCTGCTAACGAGCGGACGACGAAGGACTTCATTTTTAAGGTATTTGTGAAAACTGCTTAGTTTAGCTTGCTAACTAACCTTCCCTCAGAGAGCCGTTTCACACAGACGGACTCTCCATCTCTATTAAAACTTTGTCCTGGGGCTACGTCGGTACAGCGGGTTCCGGCGGGGGCCTGTGAGTATGTCACTATTGGCCCCGGGGGGTCATTGTGTGTGGTCCATGGTGGGGCTCGTCCGGTTCTCCCCTGTGGTCGGACCTGGGGAGAGGGCGTGTGGTTCATCCTGTCTGGGTGGCCCTGGGGGCTCTGTGCTCGGGGTCCCTCTTGGGGTTTTGGGCTCTGGTCCCCCCTTTGTCTGCCTCGGGTCTTGGGGGTCGGATCTCTGATGCTTCACAGTCACTATTGAATGTTCTATTAGAGAAGTCTTATACACTTATGCATGCTCATAACCACACACAAATAGATGCAGGGATGCACATGCAGGTATCGTATGTAGATATGTAGATGTGCATGTGACTACATATGCATGTATATGTCACATTTTTGTCATCTGTGTATGTTTCCCATACAAGACGAAATTCGTCTCTGCATTTAACCCAACCACCACCAGGTGGTGCAGTGGGCAGCCAGAAAGCGCCCGGGGAGCTGGGGAAATAGGTGTGCACTCATAGACACCCCAAGGTGTGTAGTGGCCGGGGTTCGAACCTGGGTCCTTCGGGTCCCAAGTCGGAAGCCCTGCCTACACCATATATACTGTATATGTTTGTTTATGGGTATGGGTTAGGGTTGGGCATCGAGAATCGAGAATCGTTCGGAACCGGGACTAACTGTCCGGTTTTCCCGGAATCGTTCAAAATATTAATTTGCGATTCCTATGTTCGATGCTAGTTAGCCGACCGGAAGTAGCCGCCGCCGAAAACCAACGAAGAAGAATCCACCGGAAGTGTGCATTCCGCAATCAAAAGCGTACTAATTAATAAAAGGACCAGTCAGGTCAGTGTAGCACTTGCAATAATTTTCTATCATGCAAAGGAGGGTGGAGAAGTAAAATAGTGTCCCGTCTTTGACGCGCTCCACCGGATTATTTTCGCTTCGTATCCGACCGGAAGTACAGAATGGTCCGTCTCCAAAACGCTCCGCCGAACTTTTCATTAATCGCTACCTCTTCGGCTCCATCAGGTAAATAAATAAACTATAAACTACATCTCATACCAACATTAAGGCAGCTAACAAGTTATACTCTGCTTAAAGCAGTAAGTCAGCTCAAATACAAACACGATGCTAACGTTAGCTTGTATTATTTATTAGACAAACGACCTGAAATGGCTTCACAGTGTTCACCAGCGTCCAAGGTAAAAACGTCAGTGTAACTGAATGAAGAGTGCCACAGAACAGTTACAGCATATGTTGTGAAAAGGTTGCATCCCTTTTCAGATGTGAATTCAACCATGGATTGCACTTACATTGCACTCAAATCTAACACTTATTAACATTCTTAATCCATTTAAAGTTCTCTGTGTCTTTTAAAATGTTTTAATGTCTCTAGTTTTCATTATTATATAATTTCTGTTTATGTTCTCTTTCATTCCATTATGAGTGAATGTCACAGTTTGAAGAATTATTGAATAGGTTAGTTAGGCAATAACAACAGAGCTAATAATTGTATACATTCTCAGTCTTAAAAATTATTTAATAATCTCTTTTTACTGATAATACTGATAAACCTGTTGTTTGTTTAGGAACTTCCTGCAGTCTGTCCAGAAAGTCTCCACTGGAGGAGCGTTTTGCTGAGCAAGAGGCACAACATAATGTCACAGCTCCATGTCCATGAAGAAACAAATGGAGAGAGGGCTGCATACCAGGACATCCCACCAGCTGTTCTGTCTGAAGATCCTGCTGCTGGTGGTGGAACCAGGTTAGCCCATCAGTGGGAGCTCAGTAACATGACTGCAGCATCAGACACTGGACAATATTATATGTATAATAATAATAATAATATATGTTGGTGAGTCCTCCATGTTACCATACCATACCATTTTATTTATAAAGCACTTTCAACAGGAACAAGTCCACACCAAAGTGCTTCATGTTGGCTCTAATCTGCCCTGTGAGAAATTCATAGTAAATGTAACAAAAAGGAAAAAGTTCATAGCATTAAATTCAAACAGAAGTTCAAATTATTTCATCCTGAAATAACTCTGGCTAACTACTGTAGCTTTTTTATAACATGGAGTTAAACTCAATGTAGTCTCCTCAGATAAATAGTGTTACCATTATTTTTATATTAAAGTTTCTGTTAACTTATTATTTTTATATTTGATTGTTTCTGTTCAGTGCCCTGAGACAACTTCTGTTGTGACTTGGAACTATACAGTATAAATAAACTGAACTGAATTGAATTGACACGTCTTTTTGTAACCCCGCCTACAAAAAGAATCGGAACCGAGAATCGAAAAGAATCGGAATCGAAACGAAGAATCGGAATCGGAACCGGAATCGCTCAAATTCAAACGATGCCCAACCCTAGTATGGGTACAGTGCTTTAAGTGGGCCGGAACTCACCGGAACCCAGTTCCGCCACTTCTAAAATTTAACCCTGAGAGTACCGGGACTTTTTTTAAGAGTAAGGTGCGTTCCAGAACTTATTTTCGTCTTCTCCACTTGAAAGGCCCGTGGCAGATTAGAATGCATCATTTCCCCCTGACTGGATTTCAAGAAACAGCAATGCATCTGTCGACAATAAAACATCTTTGGTGGAGCGCGTCATTTTGGCCGATCACAACCTCAGGATAGAAAGGGGGAGGAGACGACAGCGAAATCTGTAAAAAAAAAAAAAAAACTGCAGCGCGACAGAGCAAGTTCAAGCGGTGTTTTCAAAGAAGATTAAGTAAATTTTACAAATGAACGACGCAGAAGAAAACTGTTCGACCTAAGTCCTCCAACGTGTGGGAGCACTTGAAGCTTCAGAGCTAAAAAAAAACAGCAACATGCAGTTTTGAAATTGACGACACGAGAGAACCCCGCTGATGAAAACATGACGGAGTCGTAAACTAACTTCATCACGGTGTGTATGAAGGAACAGCTGCAGGCAAGTCTCTACAAAAGCCTATCTGAAGAGATAAGTCTTAAGTTTTTAAATGCATCTGTTGACTCGGAGCAGCACATTGTTAGCAAAATGTTCTGCTGTATTTGACTTGCTGCTGTTGTTGGTTGTTGATTTTTTGGTTGACACAATCTTTCCTATTTATGTCCTCATTAAATCAGGTTAGTAAATGACTTTTACCTGAAGCATGTTAAAAAATTACAAAATCTTTCGGGGGGGGGGGGGGGTTGGCGCAACGTTTGTCACCTTTTTCATCCCTTCTGAGTTTGCAGGTATGCATATTATTATGACATTAGGGAGGGTACCGGCACTTATTTTTTTCCACTTAAAGCACTGTATGGGTATACAGGTAGTCCCCGACTACGCTCTGACCTACGAGCGTCCGGACTTACGAGCTGGTGAACGAGCAGTAAATTTGTAAATACAGCACTTTTTTGTGTTTTTTGATGAAAGTGTGTTAGTTAACCGTTTGGAAACACGTTTCCGACCATGTTTATGAACTAATATGAACGTTTTTGAGGAAAAACGAGTGCTCGTAGTAGCGCTAACATAAATGTTCCAACTTACGAGCGAAAATCCGGACTTACGAGAACACGTGCTTCGTGTTCCAACTTACGAATTTTCGTGTTACGAGCAACTCGCAGGAACAGAACTCGCTCGTAAGTCGGGGACTACCTGTATATATTTATGGAGAAATACTGCAAAGCCATGAATATTCTAAGTCTTTTATACATATGTCCTTTGTTGTTGTGTTCTGTCATGTTCTTAGCAGGTTTACAGACGGCGGTCGGGTGTGTTTGCCTTGTGCTTTCTGTGTGTATTTGTTATGTTTTGTGGTCTTCCTTTCCATCTTTCCTTCCTTTCCTTCTATCCTAAAAAAAATTCATTATGGTGTGAAGAGGATGGCTGTGAGGTGAGAAGGGAGGCCATCTATAAAAGGGAAAGAAAAAAAACCTTTGTCCACTAGATGTTCCCTGAAGGAGGGGAACAAGGTGCAACACAGGCCGGCCCCTTCAATGCTTTAATAAAAGCTTGGCGAAGTGCTTGCAGATGAGGAAATGAGGCGTGCAGCATGCTTTATAGTAAGGGGGCGGAGCTACAAGCTCATTGGCCTGAGACAGGCGTGTTGAAAGTGTCTTCACAGGTGAACGAACGCGCGGGGGCACTATTTCCCATACGTGTTTCTGTTGCACCTTGTTCCCCTCCTTCAGGGAACATTGGTTATGGTGCATAACCTCCAGATTCATAACTGGTTGTAACGTACCCACCATTGCACCCTGTTTTCACTGGTTAACTGGTCATCACAGTTGCCTTCATACATCTCTTCCTACATGTCACTGCATGAGTTCAGCTACAGCGTTCGCTCTCAGGACATTATTACATGCAGTGTCCCCTCAGTGAGGACTGAACTAGGCAAAAGGGCATTCTCCTACTCTGCTCCTGTTTCCTGGAATATCTTACAAAAAGATCTGAAGCTCTAGACCTTTGCCTCTTAGTGGCTTCAAACATCTTAAGTTCCTGTCAAGAACCAATGCAGACATGTTCCTGTTACATTGCCTTACGACCTAGCTGTTTTTGTTTCAGTTTACCATTTTCTTTCATTTGTTCTTCTCAATTTCTGAGAGTATGCTTCATTTAACGATTGTTTGCTGTTGTCTTTGTTGCTGTTGTCATCATTCTTCGTTAAACTCAGGCCTCTCTTGTAAATGAGTCCCTGAGTCTCATGAACTGGAACGCAGCATATTTCCTTAAAAACCTGAAGGCAGTACCGCCCTCTGTGGTCACGTGATCATTGACGTAAACTCGAGCGAGCGTCGCTTGCGCACAGGGCAGGCTTCACAAGGAGGAACCGGCTTCTGAATATTGGTCTCTTTTCCCGAGCTGTATTTCTCTCCTGGACGCACGACGCTTGGATGAAGTGAAGCGGAGTCTGTTACCTCCCACGTCCCTTTATAAACGGCTTCCCGGGATTAAAACCGCGTCAGGAACTTCGCTTCACTGAAGCTAGTTAGTTAGCATCGCTAGCATAGCCGGTGAACTTTCACCATCTCTGTAAATATTCATCTATCAGCCGGGCAGGTGAAGCTAACGGAGCAGGTAGACTCTAGGAAGAAAGGTGGACTTTTAACAGGATCAGTCTTATTTATTTATTTTGACATCGTATAAGCTGAGTAGTTGTGCTTCGTTATTCAGCCCGACTTCCCTGTGATCCGTGTTCGAGGTCATTCCATCCAAACCAGCTGTTCTGGGGTCATGAAGAGCCTCCCGTACTTCTGTCGAGGGGAGGTGGTTCGAGGGTTCGGAAGAGGAAGCAAAGAACTCGGAATTCCCACTGGTGAGACCCATTACTTGATATTACAGTAGTAACAACTTCTTTTTTTAATAAACTTTATTTCAACCATACAACATTACAAAGATCTTCCAAACCAAAAGCATCAAAACACACAAAAAGATGCTAAGTATTACAGATCCTATTAAAGTAGACCTCACATTTCTTAACTAATTACTTAACTAATAACATTTACCACTACTGTTTGCATTACATTACTGTCTAGTCATACTACTGTTTACATCTACATTTACACTGCTGCTGATATATATACAGTATTGTTTTTACTAGCCTTATTGCATATGCCACTTTACTTCTATACCAATATCAAAGACCTTATACTGTACATATACTGTACTGTGTACAGTACATAAACTTCATATGCTGCCTTGTCACTTTATTACAAATGTCAATGTCAGAACCTTCATTTTACTTTATATATATATACTTTTTAACTTTATACTTTTATACTACGTATGCTAATCTCAGGACAGTATTACACTTTTATTATTACACTTTTATTATTTCATTTTATGCTTACCGGTATGTTTATTAAATGTTTTAATGTTTAAATGGTTATTGTTGCACCGGGGGTCTGAGAGAAATGAAATCTCAATCCTGTGTATGTCCTGTACATATCGCAGTTTTGACAATAAAGTTGACCTTTAAATATAAATGCAACTATCTCAGCAAATATACAAAAATAAATTCAAGTATAAATAGCAGAGGGTCTGAAACAATAAACCAATAAATGCAATACAAAGAGAAAAATAATGCTAAACAACAAAACAACAAAGGGGTCTGCTTTAAAATTAAATTTCTGAATAAGAGTTTTTGTTCTTAGAAGTTTCTTATTGTTAAAATTAAGCTTTTCAATAGAGGCAATCTATATTTTTAGGCCAATTTCTTTAAAATTATTAAGAGGGTTTAATTATTAAAAGAGAGTTCTGTATTGAACACCTTTTTTGATTAAAAGAGGGTATTTTTTCATTCCACTTCATTTTGTGTACATAATATTTTGCCAAAATAATAATTAGATTTATTATAAATAGTTTGTCTGAAGAAAATAATGAATTATTAAAGATAAGCAATATTTGCATTTTTGAAAACACAATGTACCTTTTAATTTTTTCAGTAAGCAGTTTTTGTATTTCAGCCCAGAAAATTGAAATATTCATTCATTCATTCATTCAACCTTTATTTAGTCAGGTAAATCTTATTGAGCCTCGTGGGCTCATTTACGAAAGTGACCTGCTAAAACTAAAGAACGATGAACAGCAATGGTAGAATTTCCTTAAACAATGAACAATAGAAAAACAAAAGAAATATGAAAACAATCTACAAATAGATGTTCAATACTTTCACCTTCACACTGGCAAAAAGAGCAGCTTTTGCTGACATTTGGGAAGAAATGGCAAATGTAGTCTTTGACTGGATAATATCTATGTAAAATTTTAAATACAAATTCTTTAATTATATTACTGTATATAAAATATATATATTTATAAGACAATAAGAAAATTTCACTCCATAGTTTATTGCTTAAGTAGCCCCATCTATGTTTACTTATGGGAATAGAGAAAGTAACTGAGATCTGATAAACCTGTTATTGAAATTCTTATGCATTATATTAGTACCTTCAATAGAAACTGAATCATAAAAGTACAATTCTTCTAAATGTATGGTTTGTGCTAGTGCATGTAAGTTATGAGGAACAGAATTAATGACCAAATCAAATTCTTTTTGAGCTATATCTATATCATTAATGTTAATAAAATTCTCATAAGTACAGTATACCATTCACGTCAAGTAACTACTTTATCAGATAAATATTTTTGTTAGCCCAATTATGTAAGTATAAAGATTAACAACTTGCTTTACAGTTTGATAACGTGCACAGATAGTGTAAAGTTTGTGAATCGGTTTTTATCGTACGGAAGAACCAAAGGTCTTTGGAGAGTTCAAACATCCCAAGTGATATGTGTAATAACTGTTTAACTTGTACAAATAGCATGTGTACTTTTAACAGAGGTGAGTTACGTAACAGAAGCTGATGCTCTGCGTTGCTTAGTGTCATGTTTGTTAAAAAAATATTTTTTTACTAATAGAGTAGACAAAGGTCTGCAAACGGATCCTGACCAACCTAAGCGTCTATAAATGATGTAATATATGCAGAAGCACTTCAATGTTTTTCAAATATTTATATGTTTTCATCTACTCATCACTAATTCACTTTGTAAATTAAAAATACCACTTTAGAATGATACATTTAGATACATTTAGATACCGGTAGATAAGATGGAACTATTGATCCCACAGGAAATTATTGTGCCAGAGTTTCAGCACAAGAATCACAAGGTATACAGTAATATAAAAATGCCAACAATTAAGTTATAAACGGGTGCAGACAGAAATGTTAAAGAGTTCATTGTAATACAGGATTAATTTTATTGTCCTCTATGTGTAGAAAGGGGGAGGAGTTGACATTTTGAAGGACTTCCTGTGAACCCAATAATTCTCAGTCGGGTCATCTGGACAGTTTATTTTTTTATAGAAACGCTTCAGCCGCCATCCGGAGGGCTGCGACGTTCTGTGGAGCACCTCGATGGTCTCAGTCTCCGACCGACGGTGCTGCGGTAAGAGTCCAGGGTGTCATGCAGGGTGTGTGACGTGTTGTTCAGGATCTGGAGCAGCTTCCTCAGCATCCTCTGCTCAGACCCCTCTGTCAGAGACTAGAAGGTCCACTCCCAGAACTGAGCCAGCTCTCCTGATGAGTTTATCAAGTCTGTTGGCATCAGCTTCCTTTATCCTGCTGCCCCAACACACCACAGCATAGAAGAAAATGCTGGAGACCACCGAGTGGTAAAACATCTGCAGCATGGTCCTGCAGATGTTAAAGGACCCTAGTCTTCTCAGAAGAAAAAGGCGACTCTGTCCTTTTATGTAGAGGGTGTTGGTGTTAGCTGTCCAGTCCAGTTTATTGTCTAGGTCAGGGGTCTGCAACTAACCTGCGGCTCTGGAGCCACATGTGGCTCTTTGGTCCCTCCGGAGCGGCTCTTTCAAGCTTTGAGTTCTGAATTTTATAGGACGTTATACCCACAACAACAAAAATGACTAGCTTTACCAGTTTTCCTGTAATTTCCTTTACAAATATGCAGATAATAGTACTAATACACAGAGTAAATTATACTCCCTTTATGCTTTATTTCTTCAAAGTACTCAATTTTTCCATAATAAAAAAAACCCACATAAGCCTGCACAGTTCAATGTTTTAGATTTTTATTTATTTTTATGGCAAAATAATATCTATATTTTTCTTTACAAGAATCCAGTTAGACTTGCGGCCTGGATATGGGCACCACTGACCCCCTGCAGCCTGAAAAGGAAGAAGCAAGTAAAGATAATGGATGGATAAATGAATGGATGAGTGGAATCTAGTCTTTTTTTGTCGCAAAATGTAAAAATATCAATGCATTTTAACAATCATTGGATGTTTTTATTTTTTATAGTTTCACGCCTACTGGTCAGAAAAGCCCCCTCTAAAAAACTTGAAGTGGCCCATGGGCCACCAGTTGAAAATGACAGTTGTAGCAGGTTTTGTGGCTCTGGACACGTTTAATTTAGTGAACAAAGGGGCAGGAATGGCTCCTTTGATCGTAAAGGTTGCAGACCCCTGGGGCCTCATGTATCAAAAACCTGCGTGGATTTCCTACTGAAAAGTGACGTACGGTGAAATCCAGAAAAGTGTCTACGCACAAAAAGATCCAGATTTATCAAACTGTGCGTACACCTGAATCCACGCACATTCCTTTTGTACATCACAATTGACGTGGAACTGAGCGCACGTGAGACACCTCCCCTGACACGCCTTCATTTACATATGTTAAACAGATGCAAATTACTTCCTGCATGTGTGAAGGACATGTTTGTTTGATCCCTGCGCGATCAGAAATCATTTCTAGATTCGGGAAAATAATGAATTCAATATAATATGAGTGAGGACAAACATCCTAAGTAAGAATAGTAATAAAATGTGTTCATCATGCAAAGAACGAGTGATTGTCGGTATTTGTGTGCGCGCGCACCCTGCTGTGGTGCGCGAACCGGCTCATTCATTCATTCTGTGTGGAAATATTAACTTTGCGCACGAGTTTATTACCATTATTACTGTAAACACAGAGGAACTTACTTGGATGTTTGCTAGAACATAGATCTTTGTTTATGTAGATGATGTGAAGAAACGAGTCTGTGCGTCTTGGTGGAGACTTTTCATGACATGATGTTGGAGTCTCCAGACGCAGCGCGCGCCCCGCAGCCCTGTGCGCAGTCTGTCTGTGAAGCTTTTGCTCTCCTACAAGTTATATAAGGTGTACTTTCACGTGTCATTTTGGAGAAATCTACAATAAACGCAGATAATGAAACACCTCCAGCTGCCGTGTCGACACCGGTGAGGGTGCGCGCGCGCTCCAAGCGCGACCACTCAGCCTTTGGAATCATATGGATGAGACCATTCCATTGGACATGATCCGGCTTTGTGTGGACTGGACTGCACAGTCCCGATCGACCTGCAGCTCCCTCTGTGGAACAGTTTGACCGCTGCTTCTGTATGCACGCGTGATGCACGGCTCCCCAGAGCGCAGCATGCAGTGCCAAACTGGAAAATTATTATTTCTGAAAACGGCTGATAAGCCATATCCTAGATCGGAAAACTATATCTGTTTCTAAATAAATGCTCTGCGTGTTACACTATTTATTATAACCTCCAGTAAGGCTGAATGAATCCGTTCCTGTTAAATTTATTTTTGGCACAACGTTGCGCGTCCTTTATTTCACTGCGTCATGTGGATGTAATACTTGTTAATCGTGTGTTTGGAGGGAATATTAATCATTTACACATCTTGAACTGTTAATAATAATAATAATAATAATAATAATAATAATGAATTCAATTTATAACGCACTTTTCATTAATGGAAATCTCAAAGTGCTACAAGGTGCAACATATTTGAATGTCAATAAGACAAATAATAAAACAATTAAAATCAACAACAGTATCAACTCAGATCAAAAGTAGAATCATGAGGAGGAAGAGTATGCTCGGTTGAAAAGAAAGGTCTTCAAGCCGCTCTTAAAGTCAACCACAGACTGTGGGGCTTCAGTTTCTCTGAAACACCTGTAAGTGTCGCCAAAGGAACAAGAACCACAGAAACGTGCGTACGCCTGCTCGGGAGCTTGCGTGGATATGTACCTGGATGCGCATATATTCACGTTCTGTTCAGTTTTGATACATACGGGCTTTTGCGTGGGAAGTGACGTGCGCAATGTTTTTGTGCGCACGCATGGTTGATACATGAGGCCCCTGGTCTAGGTGAACCCCCAGGTACTTGTAGCAGTCCACAGTGTCCACCTTAGTACCCTTGATGTTGATAGGGTTTGGGGGCTGGTCTACTTCCTGTAGTCCACCTGCAGCTCTTTATTTTTTCCTACGTTGAGTTACAGGTGGTTCTGTCCACCACACCTCTGTATTCAGCTTCCTGGGGCCTCATGTATCAAAAACCTGCATGGATTTCCTACTGAAAAGTGACGTACGGTGAAATCCAGAAAAGTGTCTACGCACAAAAAGATCCAGATTTATCAAACTGTGCGTACACCTGAATCCACGCACATTCCTTTTGTACATCACAATTGACGTGGAACTGAGCGCACGTGAGACACCTCCCCTGACACGCCTACATTTACATATGTTAAACAGATGCAAATTACTTCCTGCATGTGTGAAGGACATGTTTGTTTGATCCCTGCGCGATCAGAAATGATTTCTAGATTCGGGAAAATAATGAATTTAATATAATATGAGTGAGGACAAACATCCTAAGTAAGAATAGTAATAAAATGTGTTCATCATGCAAAGAACGAGTGATTGTGTGTCGGTATGCGCACCCTGCTGTGGTGCGCGAACCGGCTCATTCATTCATTCTGTGTGGAAATATTAACTTTGCGCACGAGTTTATTACCATTATTACTGTAAACACAGAGGAACTTACTTGGATGTTTGCTAGAACATAGATCTTTGTTTATGTAGATGATGTGAAGAAACGAGTCTGTGCGTCTTGGTGGAGACATTTCATGACATCACGTGATGTTGGCGTCTCCAGACGCTGCGCCCTCCGCAGCCCTGTGCGCAGTCTGTCTGTGAAGCTTTTACTCTCCTACAAGTTATATAAGGTGTACTTTCACGTGTCATTTTGGAGAAATCTACAATAAACGCAGATAATGAAACACCTCCAGCTGCCGTGTCGACACCGGTGAGGGTGCGCGCGCGCTCCAAGCGCGACCACTCAGCCTTTGGAATCATATGGATGAGACATTCCATTGGACATGATCCGGCTTTGTGTGGACTGGACTGCACAGTCCCGATCGACCTGCAGCTCCCTCTGTGGAACAGTTTGACCGCTGCTTCTGTATGCACGCGTGATGCACGGCTCCCCAGAGCGCAGCAGCAGTGCCAAACTGAAAAATGATTATTTCTGAAAACGGCTGATAAGCCATATCCTAGATCAGAAAATTATATCTGTTTCTAAATAAATGCTCTGCGTGTTACACTATTTATTATAACCTCCAGTAAGGCTGAATGAATCCGTTCCTGTTAAATTTATTTTTGGCACAACTTTGCGCGTCCTTTATTTCACTGCGTCATGTGGATGTAATACTTGTTAATCGTGTGTTTGGAGGGAATATTAATCATTTTCACATCATGAACAGTTAATAATAATAATAATAATAATAATAATAATAATGAATTCAATTTATAACGCACTTTTCATTAATGGAAATCTCAAAGTGCTACAAGGTGCAACATATTTGAATGTCAATAAGACAAATAATAAAACAATTAAAATCAACAACAGTATCAGCTAAGATCAAAAGTAGAATCATGAGGAGTAAAGTATGCTCGGTTGAAAAGAAAGGTCTTCAAGCCGCTCTTAAAGTCAACCACAGACTGTGGGGCTTCAGTTTCTCTGAAACACCTGTAAGTGTCGCCAAAGGAACAAGAACCACAGAAACGTGCGTACGCCTGCTCGGGAGCTTGCGTGGATATGTACCTGGATGCGCATATATTCACGTTCAGTTCAGTTTTGATACATACGGGGTTTTGCGTGGAAAGTGACGTGCGCAATGTTTTTGTGCGCACGCATGGTTGATACATGAGGCCCCTGGTCCCCAGTGATGCAGCCCACAATGGCAGAGTCACCCGAGAGCTTCTGCAGATGCAGGACTGTGAGTTGTACCTGAAGTCTGAGGTGTAGATTGTGAAATGAAACAGTGAGAGGACCGTCCCCTGAGGAGTCCCTGTGCTGCTCAGTGGTGTCAGAGGTGGTGTTCTGCAGCCTCACATACTGTGGTTTTACAGAGACCGATAGCTTTATTTGTGCCTAAATAATACCAGAGATGTGTTGTAGTGAAATACAGTAATGTAAATTACTGACAAAAACAAAAATGCTTGCTATAATGAAAAATGGATGACAAAAATGAATTGAAATAATAGAAAACCATGAGGATCATTTCAATAATCAACATTTAAAAGGTGTTTCACTTTAAAATCAGTTCTCTGGTACAAAACATGTGAGCTGTAATAAATCAGCAGAGCCAGGTTCTTGTATTGTTCATAATTAAATTAGTGCAAGTTTAGTTGCTGCACTTTGTTACTGTCATGGCTGTTGGATATTATTCTGAATTATTTCAGGATTTCTTAGTACCGTATGTACATTGTTTCCATGTTGCACTGTTGAGTTTAAAGCAAAACCACAGAAAATGTTAAAGTTGAACTTTCGTCTTGTCTTTAATTGCCAACATAAATCATTTCAAACTCACTATCAGCTAATCATCTCTGTTTATCTTTTTGCTTATTAAAATGTATTTTCCTCTTTCCTTCCTCTCGCTCTTCTCTTGGTCCTCCAGCCAACTTCCCAGACTCGGTGGTGGACAATCTCCCAGCAGATTTCAGCACAGGAATCTACTACGGCTGGGCTTGTTTAGGCAATGGAGATGTGTACAAAATGGTGATGAGCATCGGTTGGAACCCTTACTACAAGAACAAGAAGAAATCCATGGTAAGCAAGAAAATGAACTGAAGAGGAGAACTGTTGATGAAGGTGTCTGCTCGCTTGGATCTATTTTCCACTGTGTTTTAACATTAAGGATCTGGACATTAAAATACATTGGCGTTTAGTGTCTTATTTGTGTCTGGAGCAAAAAATATATATATTTTTTGAAAACTTTTTTATTGATCATATGCTTTAAGTAAAACTAGTTTTTAAAAACTGACAAACGCTGTGAGGAAAACAGTCAGTGACAAATAAATAAAAATGAATAAACAAACCCTCTTTGACTGATGAAATCAGTCTGTTTAATGAGCATGTCTTTAAAATAAATCCAGTGATCTTTGATCTCATAAAAATGTCAGCGGTGAAAATGTAATAAAAAAAAAAATTCTGAGCCAAATAAAAATCTGACAAACATCCGTATTTTTCGGAGTATAGGTCGCACCTTCCAATTATTGCCAAAGAATTAGAAAAATCCATATATAGGTTGCACCTGAGTATAGGTCACACCTACGTCAAAATGTGGACCGTGTTTAGCTCTGCTGCAAATGTCTCTTCCACAGGAGCGCACAGCAAGGCTTTTAAGAAGATTAACACTTAAAAACAATTCATTGTTTGATAAAAAATTATAGCAAATATGTGTCTGAGCTGAACTTTTCTTTAATAAATGAATAATTTTAGCAGGATAAACACCTAAAAATATATATTTGTTAGCTGACATTATTGTAACAGTGTGTCTCAGTTTAATTTTTGTTAATAAATTATTACAACTCAGCTTATTTTATAAAAAGCCATATGTAGGTCGCACCTGAGATTTTTATTAATGAAAAGTGCGGTATAAATTGAATTTATTATTATTATTATAGGTCGCAGGCCATGAAAAAATGATAAAAAGGTGCGACCTATACTCCGAAAAATACGGTAAATAAAAGCTAATAATTTGATGAGATATAAATATTACGGTGTGAAATATACACTGTTGAAAAATAAACGATTTAGATATTAAAAGTACATAATCCAAAAAATGACTAAAACTATAAGACTAAACATTAAAAGACATAAGAAATTGTCGAATGCTATGATTTAGTTCTTGGAGTAATTTTGGAGCTTTGGATTTGTCTTCTAAGGAAATATTTTTTACAACAATGAGGGAAAAATCAAGCAGTTCATAAATGCTGGTGTCTGCTGTCCTTTTTGTGAAAAAGTGAAAAAAACCTCAAAGTGACCGCAGCAGAAGTGAGAGGCAGTCTCAGAAGGATCAACCCTCATAAAGCTACGGGTCCAGACAACATCCCAGGGAAAGTTCTGAAGGAATGTGCGGACCAGCTCTGTGAGGTGCTGGCTGACATCTTCACCACCTCACTTGCACTGGAGTCAGTTCCCACCTGCCTGAAGACCGCCACCATCATCCCAGTCCCAAAAAGCTCCACAGTGACTGGTCTGAATGACTACAGACCGGTGGCTCTCACCCCGATAGTCGCTAAATGTTTTGAGAAACTGGTCATGTCCCACATCAAGACAGCCGTCAACATCAACGAGGACCCTCATCAATATGCATACCGTGAGAACCGATCAACAGAGGACGCCATCTCCTCCGTGGTCCACACTGCTCTCACCCACCTGGATCAGAAGGACTCATACGTGCGTCTGCTCTTTGTGGACTTCACATCTGCCTTCAACACCATGATCCCCCAAACTCTGATAGACAAACTATCCACACTTGGACTAAGCCCCTCTATTTGTAACTGGGTCTTAGACTTCTTAACAGACAGACCACAGTCCGTGAAGATCCACAACTTCTCCTCCTCCACCATCACCCTCAGCACTGGCTCTCCTCAGGGATGTGTGCTGAGCCCTCTTCTGTTCACTCTGCTCACATATGATTGTACAGCCACACATCCAGGCTGTCATATTGTTAAGTTTGCAGATGATACAGCTGTGGTGGGATGCATCACAGATAATGATGAATCCAGCTACAGACAGGAGGTGGAACATCTGGAGAGCTGGTGCAAAGAGAACAACCTTCACATGAATGTGAAGAAGACGAAGGAGATGATTGTGGACTTCAGAAGGAACAAACACACCCACACCCCACTGTATATAGGTGGATCTGCGGTGGAGGTGGTCTCCAGCTACAAATACCTGGGTGTACACTTGAATGATAACCTCAGCTGGAGCAATAACACCACCAGCCTGATCAAGAAAGGTCATCAGAGACTCTACTTCCTCAGACGGCTGAGACGAGCCGGTCTGAGAAGCCCAGTCCTCACCTCGTTCTACAGGTGTGCAGTGGAGAGCGTCCTGTGCTCCAGCATCAACGTGTGGCATGGAGGCTGCACAGTTGCAGAGAGAAAAGCTCTGCAGAGAGTGGTGAAGGCTGCACAGAAGTCTGTGGGAGTCAGTCTCCCCACCATCACAGACATTTACACCTCCAGATGCAGAAAAAGAGCCACCTGCATCATGAAAGACCTCACTCACCCAGCACACTCACTCTTTGCACCACTCCCCTCGGGACGGAGGTTGAGGAGCATCAAATGTAGAACCACTAGACTGAGGAACAGCTTCTACCCTGAGGCTGTCAGACTCATGAATAAATAAATAATAAGAATAAACACTGCAAAATGTCACATCATACTGATACTGATCTGTTTCTTGTTGCTGCGTTCATCTGTGACCATCTGCTCATGTTCGTGCTGCTGTTTATAATGATGTTTTTCTACTACATTAGGGCTTAGTGTATTACTAGCTGATGTGATGTCTCTCTTAGTTAATCCTAGATGTTATTATTGTATTTCTCTTGCATTTGTTGTTGGATGTAACTGGGACCCTGTGTACATAATCTCGTTTTCAACACATGTACTACATGCGGTGCAAATGACAATAAATTCTCTCTGACTCTCTCTGATTCTGAAAACAAATGTTTTGTGGTTCTAGGAGACCCACATAATTCACCAATTCAAAGAGGACTTTTACGGGGAAACGCTGAGTGTCGTCATGGTGGGCTACATCCGCCCAGAAAGGACCTTCAACTCACTCGGTACGCCTTTTCCTCATTTACATTTCCCCCACGCCGTCTTCCTTTTCCTTACACTCGCAACCCTCTCTGACGGTGTGTTTCGTACGTCTTGGTCCGAGCAGAAGCTCTCATCTCGGCCATCAACAGCGACATTGAGGAGGCCAAAGTGCAGCTGGAGCTCCCCGAGCATCGCAAGCTGAAAGACAACAACTTCTTCACCAGCAGGACCAGCTCGTCTTCAGCATCGCCACCCTCCACTGCATCCACGTCACAGACTATCATCAACGGCCACTGACAGCCGGCTGCGGCAGCAGCGAACACAAACCTGACGACCTGGGCGTTTATTATAAAGCTGTTAATGAACAGACTTTATTTTTTATTTTTTTAGCGTTTCTGCATTTAAAAAGCCGTTTTGCTGCTTTAATGGGCCTGTTGCAAATCACTTAGATTGTGAATTTGTTATTATTCTCACCATTTAGCACCTTGCTCTTTCACAATTTTTGCTGTATATTT
>JBBPBX010010740.1:0-52779 GCA_038048925.1 Garcialebias charrua | reverse complement strand
CCCCCGGCTAGGTTGCCAGTGGGGGTCCTCTACAAGAAAATTTTGAATTAGATAGATGCCATTTCCTGCATTCTGGTGTATTTTAATGGGTTGTTTAACATCTAGTTTTACCTACATATAGAAACTATTCAATAACTATTTAAGAGTTAATGGCAGAACAAGAAGTAGCCTGAGACAAACAAGCATTAACATAGTATGAACATTGTTCAAGAATTGTTTCTATAAGAACATTATCAAATATTTTATGTGAAAACACATTTTGACTTAACCAATTAATATATTTTCCCTTTCATTGTGGGCTTTATGTATTTATCTTACTTTGAATGATAAAAATATAACGAGTCACTACTGTCGTTTAGAATGTACACTATTTATATTAGAACTACAAGTAGTCCCTGACTTACGAGCGCTCTTACTTACGAGGTTCCGGACTTACGAGCTGGCAAATGAGCAGTAAATTTGTAAAGAACATACAAAAAATACAGCACTTTTATGTGTTTTTAGATGAAAGTGTGTTAGCTAACCGTTTGGAAACAAGTTTCTGAGCATGTTTATGAACTAGTATGAACATTTGTGATGAAAAATGAGTGTTCGTAGTAGCGCTAGCATAAATTTTCCGACTTACGACAGAAAATCCGGACTTACGACAACACGTGTTTGGTGTTCCGACGTACGAGATTTCGCCTTACGAGATAGTCGTAGGAACGGAACTCGCTCGTAAGTCGGGGACCACCTGTAATACTTGTTTACACACAGTTACAACAGCTCACCTGTTCCTTCATACTGACAGGAACAATCCCCTCATCACTCCTGGCTTTGCTCCTGACACTAAATCACATTTTAAAAATTGTCATAACTCAACACAAATCTCCACTTTTTACAAAGCCTTATGATCAATTCAGGCCAATTTCATTAAAGGGTTGAATCATCTAACATCTCAGGACACTTTTCATATAATGGTAAATGGTAAATGGAGCTTACTTATATAGCGCTTTCCAGCCCCCTTTGAGGGTCTTCACCAGACTCATTATTTAAATGATGTAACAGTATGTTATGTCACAAATCTACGGAGCCCCCAGGGGACACGGGAGAATTTTTTTTCTTTTGCGTGCCCACGCAAAACCTTTTGCGTGAGCACGCAAACATTTACAGACACCATGGGCGTAGCCGGAATGTTATGATGTTTCCTTTAAAAGAAATGTGGACGTGAGAAATAAACATGCCTCGATAGCTCACTTGAAATGCATTGCGCTGCCACTCAAATGTTCTAGGTTCGATTCCCACTCGGGTCAACATTTTTTTATTTTATTTATTTGTTAATAATAATAATAATGAATTTAATTTATAACGCAATTATATAATCATTCCTCTTTCTTATTTTGCTTAATGGTTTTTAACTCATCCCTGAAATTCTGACACAGAATCACAAGTTCAGAGGGACAGACTGTAGGCAGGCTGCCGCATGGGCTCGAACGAGGAAGTCACAGCTGATTCAACGGAGCTTGAACGTGAAATATACAACGGAAAATTACTTTTACCACTGCAGCACACACTGGACATCCTTATATTTAAGGCTGATTTCAAAATTCCATTAAATTGAGTGTACTGTCTGCTCCATTGTCGTAATGTTGAGCCATTTTTAAACAAACTGTGACACAGTTCACACTTGAACAGAATTTCAGGGATGAGTTAAAAACCATTAAGCAAAATAAGAAAGAGGAATGATTATATAATTGCGTTATAAATTAAATTCATTATTATTATTATTAACAAATAAATAAAATAAAAAAATGTTGACCCGAGTGGGAATCGAACCTAGAACATTTGAGTGGCGGCGCAATGCGTTTCAAGTGAGCTATCGAGGCATGTTTATTTCTCAAGTCCACATTTCTTTTAAAGGAAACATCATAACATTCCGGCTACGCCCAATGTTTGCGTGCTCACGCAAAAGGTTTTGCGTGCCCAGGCTAAAGGTTTTGCGTGGGCACGCAAATGTTTGCGTGGGCACGCAAAAGAAAAAAAATTCCACCGTGTCCCCTGGGGGGCTCCGTACATTGCCACACACCACAACATTCATTGACTTGATAATTACCGGTAACTTGAATGGTGGTTTTCAGGCAAAGTTCAACATCATCATGTCTCACCTGTTTGATCTTTCTCATTTACAAACAGCAGCTGTTTGAATGAAAAATGTTTCAATGTTTGTACATTGAGCTGCGTCTGTTTCCAGAGCCTTTCTCTTCATAATTTTTCTCTTCTCTGCACCACTCTTGCTTTTTCTCCCTTCAAACAAAAACGAAACTAAAAGTGGAGGTGGGGTGGCCCCTGCAGCTACTATGGTGATAATCTGATTACATGGGAATAAATGAAGGACGGGGCAGCCCAGGAGCAGCACTGTAGTGGTGTTCTGTGTTATATGTTGTTAAAAACAAACGTAAAAGATTTAAAAAAAAATTAAAAACGAGGAGCAGCGTCTCCTCTTCTTCTTCTTTTCTCTTTTTCCTAAACTGCGCAATGTTATGTCGCCCACTGCTAGAGGCCGCCCTGTGCGGCCGCACAGTTCACACATAGGAGGAACTGCCACTGCACAGCTGAATAAACATTCTATCATGATTTCAGGACTCTCGCCTCTGGATGTCCTTGGCAGCTCCCCCCCATGAGTGTGCACAGATCTATGAGCTGGCTGCTCAACCACCTTTGAGTCCCCCTGCCCTCTGCGTAATGTCGGCGTCATTATGTGCTTGTGTGCAATACTTGTTTTCATTACCACATTTTTGACCTTCAAACAGAGGTCAAAAATGTGTTAGGATTTTTTTTTGTCTCCAAACCCTATGTGTTATTTCTCACCACTTTTATTGTCTGTCCAACAGATCTCACTTGTAAATGAGTCTTTGAGGCTCAATGTGACTTATCTGTTTAAATAAAGGTTGAATGAATGAATTAGTATTGACACTATATGATACCAATACTAGTATTGATACTATATGATACCAATGCTAGTATTGATACTATATGATACCAATGCTAGTATTGATACTATATGATACCAATGCTAGTGTTATACTATATGATACCAATGGTAGTGTTGATACTATATGATACCAATTCTAGTGTTGATACTATATGCTACCAATGCTAGTATTGATACTATACGATATCAATGCCAGTGTTGATACTATATGCTACCAATGCTAGTATTGATACTATATGCTACCAATGCTAGTATTGATACTATATGCTACCAATGCTAGTATTGATACTAGATGCTACCAATGCTAGTATTGATACTAGAATCTACCAATGCTAGTATTAATATTATATGCTACCAATGCTAATATTGATAATATATGATAACAATGCTAGTATCGATACTATCAAGAATCAAGAATCAAGAATCAAGAATCAAGAGCTTTTATTAACATTGCACCAATTTTCACCGATACAGCGTAATTATGTATTCACAGTCATCCAGGAGTGTGAAAAGCTGCTGCCTTATCAAAACACATGACATGTTCTTCAGCGCGGCCTCTCTCATCCGGTCTGGATGAAGGCCAAAGGTGGGAAAACAGGGAAAGAAACCATGGGGGTTACAGCGTTGATATTAAAAAAAAATGAGGAAATGAGCAGACAACACAACAGCAGCTATTTTTTCCACAGTAAGCACATCTCAGGAGAGATTAGATATCCAGCCTTTCCCAAGGCTGTTTCCAAGGGAGTCAGATATGAATTAACAATATTTTCACATCAGGCACACATTGTATTTTCTGTGACCTTCAGTCTGTAAGGGCGATTCTGCTCCAAAATGATCCAATTCGGGACTTTTTCCACTGATCCAAGCTCTGACCTCAGATGTTGACCACAGCTGACCAGAGTCCCAATCCGAGGGTGATCTGTTCACCCTCTGGATAAGCTCGCGCTGATTTCAGATGTTGACCACATATGTGGTCCATATATGCTACCAATGCTAGTATTGATAATATCAAAATGTGAACTGATGGACATGCCCTAACTTAACTAACTTAATGACATAAAAGTCAAATAAAATGCGACATGACCTTTCAAATGGAGGTCGAATTGAAAAACATGGGATATGTATTCGATTTAGGACTCACATACTGGCCTTGGGCCTAATTTGAACAGAAAATGGTTTTGTAATGTTCAGACTGTCTTAAAAACTTCGATACAGGCCACATATGAGAGCCAAGATGGTCTAGTGGCAGGGCTTTTGACTACGGATCCGAAGGTTGCGGGTTCGCGCCCCGGCCACTACCCAGCTTGGGGTGTCTATGAGTGCACACCTATTTCTCCAGCTCCCCGGGCGCTTTCGGGCTGCTCACTGCACCACCTGGTAGGTGGTTGGGTTAAATGCAGAGACGAATTTCGTCTGTGTATGGGAACATACGCAGATGACAGGAATAGACATTATTATTATTATTATTATTATTATATGGCCAAGGGGGGGGGGGGGTCACATTTGGGCCCCCTTTGCCTGCAGTGTGAACAACTGTAAGTCTGTTCTCAGTATGTGTAAAGGAGAATGTTTTAAATAAATTAAAAAAATGTTTGTTTCTTCTTCAGGCTATGATTCGTCTACGTTTATCAGACGCTACAGCCGCTATCTCAACGAGAAGGCCTTCGCCTACAGACAAATGTCTTTTGACTTTAACCGAGTCAAGAAAGGGTACAGTTTCTCTAATTACTAGTCGCTCGTTGCTGCATGAACATTTCAGTATAGTTACATTTATTTATGACATCACAGTAAAGACCTATTTTCTATACTTGTTTGCCTCCATATTGATGGGAGCAGCACACATCCCACAGGGGTTGTGTCATGTTTGTTCTCAGATTAAATGTCGTGTCCATGCCGTACAATGGATTAATGACGAGGGACGACATATAGAAGTAGTTACTGTTCATGCTTGCAGAAAGAAGGACACAGACACGAAGCTCCTCAGACTACACAAAAAACGACCAGAGTAGAAACAAGACTCAGTGTGTGACCAGCATGGAGAGAAAAAAAGCCTTCATTAGTTCCTTCATAGACCGTGATGTTCCCTCTTCCAGCACTCTAAATGTTTTAGAAGCTTGCTGTTTTCCTCTTATGTATCATCTTTCTGTTTGACTCCATCTCAGAGCCGAAGGAGCCATGAGGACCATGACAGTGGAGAAGCTGTTGAAAGGAATGCCAATCCTGCAGAGTCAGATCGATGCGCTGCTGGATTTTGATGTGAGTGACGCTTGCTTTTAGGTAACATGTTCCTGAATGTGCTGAGGGGAATATGCAGGCAAGAGAAAGGCACAATGCGTTTACAGGACGTGATAACTGAGTGGGAGTGATTATATATACACCTTGACTGTGACAAATGTTCAATCTAGTTCTTATGAAGTAAATCAAAGTCAACATCAACAAGCAAATATAAAATGTGAGTATGACCTTAAAGTTTTATGAGGATTTTGTTTTGGACCTTAAGTCCGTAATACTCCCCTCCCATAGGACAAAGACATTTAGGCAGCTAATTGTCCAGATCTCCAAGGTCTTCTGATGATATTTCAATGATCTTTCAGTGAACACTACGGCCTCTGTGGTCTGTATCAAACTTCGAACTGGTTTTGAGAACTGTTCCTCAGCTGTCCGTGATGGAAGTGGTCTTTTAATGAATATTCATTGATCTATTAACGAACACTCAAGGGTCTCACCAGCCTTTTAATGATCTCCCAACAAATTCAAAAGTTTTTTGAACTGTCAACCCCAATAGGATCACACATGGTACATATACTGGATACTTGTCATATGGAGCCAGGTACTTGAGGGTCACAGTCAACTTGAGTCCTGGTTGCAGATCGTCTCTCCAGCTGCTGTCAGCTTTAGTGGCTCTAGGGCCAACTCTTTGCAGGAGCTTGTTGAGCATGGCCAGCATGTTTTCAGTGAAAATAACCACAGTCTTCTTTAGTAAAAAATGATCAAATGCAAACATGATAATGACAATGTTTTTTTAAAATAGAGTTTGCATGAGCTGCTATGATATTTATTAAAGTGAACTTGTTTTCAGACAGCAGAAATCTGCTTTAGATCTGACCTCTGGCTAATAACACAAACTTATAATGTTTTTAGTGCATTTTACTGCTGGTAAGATACTGACTTCTGAATTTCAACTCCACAGAACACCACTCAACCCTCACAAACTACATCTGTGAACTAGTTTATTCAGATTGTTTTGTTCAAGACCCAAAGTTCTTCGTTCAAAAATGAGATCTGAAGTAGATTTTTTTTCAATTTGTCCCCAGGTGCATCCTCCAGACTTGAACAACGGAGTGATAAACGCCTGCTTTCTCATGCTCTTCAAAGATCTTATCAAGTTGTACGCCTGCTACAATGACGGCATCATCAACCTGCTAGGTAAAGAATTGAATGGATATAACAAATACTAGATTTTTCATTATTTCTCAAAGGTTTTGACACATTTACACAATTTAAACTTTTATACATAAATGTTTTTGTATGATGTACACACTCAAACCCTGAGTATTTTTCCTACATGCAAATTCAGGATGAACACAAGAGTCGATAACTTTTTTGATTGACAAACTATTTTATTAGTATTATACTATATTTGTTAACTACCGTAATTTCTGGACTATTGGACGTACATTAATATAAGCCACGTCCACTAAATTAAAAAAGATAAAATGATTTTACATATACAGGCCGCATTTGTGTATAAGCCTCAGATGTCCATGTTATGAGATATTTACACAGAAAGATTAAAAAAATAATAATAATTACGAAATAAATTATACCAATGAAACAAAGTTTCATTGGTCCACTATGACCTGTTCAGTAAATTCAATGGCCAGATAGTTTTAAAACCTTCATTTATACAGGTAGTCTCACTGGATCAAGAGGACCCCCCCCCCCCACACACACACACACACACACACACACCAAGAGAGCCATGTATTGGGCAGCTATGTGTGCGCCCAGGTGTGATGAAGCTAAATGGTTTAGCAGCAGGAAGCTCATTAGCCAAAAAAAAAAAAAATCCATAAATTAGCATAAGCCTATAAATATCCAGTTTATATGTTCAGTTCAATTCAATTCAGTTTATTTATGTAGTGCCAAGTCACAACAGAAGTCATCTCAGGGCACTGGACAGAAACATTCATATACTGTATATAAAAAGTAAGTTACCTTATTTTCCGCCATACACGTCGCACCGTCATACACGTCGCATCAGTCCAATTATGTCCAATAATGTGGAAAAATCCATAAACATGTTGTACCGCCGTATACGTCGCATCTTTTATGCGTCACCGCTGACGCGTCGCATCTTTTATGCGTCACCGCTGACAACCTGGAAATGTGGGCTGGTGTTTTGCCAAAAATGGATTGGCTGCCAAATGGCCACAGGAGAGTGCCCGGAAGGACTTTAACAAGATAAACACCTTAAAAAACTGTCCAGATGACCTGATTGAGAATTATCAGACCTTAAAAATATATTTGTTTGCTGAAAATTATAGCAAAGATGTGTCTGAGCTGAACTTTTCCTTAATAAATTAACATAGTTTTCAAATCAGCTGGATTTGAAAAAGGGTTTTGCTGTCTCAAACGTGCACGCGCAGCGAGCGAAAACCTGCATCTCTTTAAAATTTAACAAGATAAACACCTAAAACATATATTTGTTTGCTGACATTATAGTAAAGATGTGTCTCAGCTGAACTTTTCTTAATAAATGCACTTTGACGGTTAAAACATGGCAAAATGAAGCCAACGAAATAAAGCGTCTTTAAAATTACTACACGCTCATAATGATGACAGAAACATCTTCTTTTTTAATTTTTTATTCAAACCCGTTGAATTCTTCATCCTTTGTGTCGCTGGTGAAGAGTTCTGCCAACTCCTGAGGTACCAGTAGGTGATGTAGCTCAGAGCACTGCCTCCTCTTCCTCCTCCACGTCCAGCAAACATCCTGGCCTTCCTGATCCCCGACGGATAGATTCTTTACTGACTGAGGTCCACACTTCATCCATCCATCCGAGGACCTGCTGGAACGTCGCGTGGCACATCCGTCCTGTAGCCGTGAAGCTGTTGCTGTCCGTCCACCATCACTCCTCTCAAACAAAGGTGGCGCAGAGCTGCTTTGAAGCTTGGTCAAGCCTCCCAGGATGATGGCAGAAATGAGTTAAACACTTTAATTTTATCTTTAAATTGCAGCATGATGTGCACGCACATGCTGTCCATCCAGCAGGACTTTTTTTGCTCTAAAATATCCGTACACATTCAGGTACACCGGTAGTCGTCAAAAGCCTAGAGGGCCCTTTAGCGCTCCTAGCGGCCGACAGTGGTACTGCTCCATTTATTCCGTCAGAATGAATGGAAATGGTCACATCTCAACCAAAATTGGTCTAAAAATATGGGGAAAAAATCCATAAATACGTCGCTTCGCCGTATAAGTTGCAAGACATGCAAATTAGGCAAAAAACTGTGACTTAAAGGCCGAAAAGTATGGTAATACTTTTTATGCGTTCAGAGCGTAGAAAAAAGTAGCGGCTTATAGTCTAGAAATTACGGTAATTGTTTTCCAACATTTTTTTTTTTTCCAGAGAAGTTTTTCCAGATGAAGAGAAGCCAGTGTAAAGACGGGCTTGAGATCTACAAGAGATTCCTGACGAGAATGACTCGAGTTTCTGAATTCTTTAAAATCGCAGAGGTAACTCGCAGCTCACTCAGTCAGTCGTGTCTAAAATCCTCACATGCTTTAATTATTGACCTCTTTTTGTTCCACAGCAAGTGGGAATAGACAAAAATGACATTCCTGAGCTCACTCAGGTAAGACTGATGGAAGCTTTTAATGTAAATTTTGTTCATGTTTTTATTGTTATTATTATTTATGTATTTCATTTGTTACATTCTAACAGAGCATGCTGGTGGTGTTTCTAATTTCTGTGTTTGGCATGAAGTAGGAATGTCTTTCCACCCCCTCCTGCTGTGTTGTTGTCTCTCCTGGACAGTCAGACACACCTGCAGCCACCCACTCACCTGTGGGTCTTTGGTGATTGATGGCACCTTTGCCCCACCCTTCTCCTTCTTTCTTTCTTTTTTATCTCCAGAGGTGCAGAAAGATCATTCAGGCTGAGAATGTGAGTAGTGAGTGGTGCACAGAGCTCGCTTGTGGGAGCAGACAGTTTAGGGAAGGTTTGCTGCTCTGATTGATGCACACTGCGCAGAGCGTGCACAGCCAGCAGCTCCAGAGCAGAGGAGCAGGATGACTGGATGAAAGTGACGTGCTGAACCGTGCTCTTAACCTGGCAGCTGCTAAGACCAATAAATGGAGTTTCATTTCATCAAATGCGTCTTTTAGTTTGTGCTGTGGAGTTTCCATGACAACATGTGTCACAATGCCAGGAGAATAAACCAGATTTTAAATGTTGCTTTTGAAATACTTGCTGACATTTTAAAGTCCAGCCTGCTGTGGAAACTCAACAGTTTAGGTTTTATTTATTTATTTTAACATGGCAGCATGGATGGATTGCATCAAAGGCATGCTGGGTAAATGCAAGCTTTTCATTTCAGTGAAGAGTTAGTGGCACAAATCAAATGGGCATTCTTACTAAAGCCAAAATTCTCGAAGGCAACGTTCACACTGCAGGTGAAGGGAACATGAGGGAGACCCTATATTGTGTCTTTAAACACATATAGTGCCACCCAGATGTAACTAAAGGATTTTAACAGGGGTCAGTATTAAGCTGACCTCTTTATCCTTAATTAATTTACTTATTCAGATTGAATAGTAATTTCACGGATTCTTTTCTTTTTCAGTTTACCCAATATTTCTGTGATCTTTATGATGGATAAATAAATAAAGCCATAAAGTGACAATGGACACGTTAACTTAGTTGGTATGCCAAAGACACTACCATTTATTCAAAATAAATCACTAAATTAACACCATTACACTTGATTGACATGATTTCACTTTCTTTCAATTTAATACGTCAGCACAGTTAAATTTAACACAACAGACTTCAATACTGGATGTTAAACATATTTAGTCTGAGGGCTCTTTAGCTTAAAATAGTTTCCAGCTTAGAATTGAGGGAAAAAGATAGGAGGAAGATGGAGAGATGGTTTAAAGGAAATTATCGTGAGCATGTTACCAAAAGTGACACTTTCCATCCGACTTCTGCTAAAATCCAGGTACGTTTGTAAACAGCTCTTTACCTTTCGACGACGAGTCTGATAAAGAGATGACACCAGCCTGTAAGATGCACAGTCCTTCAGGCCCAGTTCGTCCGAACTGGTTATTCGTTTACGTTTTCAACGTCTCCTGGGTTCCGCTTGGTCATCAGAAAATGCGTCAGCTCCTGGCCTCTTACTTCAAGATAACTATTCCATGAAGGAATAAACAAAGTTTTGAGCTTACGCTCGTTCTCAGTGGACTCATAACAGCCTGTTATCAGTCCTTAGCTGGACGACATGCCCTTAGCGTGTGGCTAAACGTCCATCCAGCTCTTTGGGAAAGTTCACATCTCTTTTGAAGTTCCCAGCAAACTCTGAAGCGTTTCAGCAAAAGTTAGAACTTAAAAGAAGATCACGAGAGGAGTGAGACATGTGTTATCACGACCCAAGGTTACAGCCAGCAGCAGAGAGAAATGTTTAGGAAAAAGACAGAATAAGCTGGAGCCCGTCTCACGAAAAACAACAGATTAACTGTCTTCTGACAGATTAACTGTCTTCTGATTAACTGTCTTCTGACAGATTAACTGTCTTCTGACTTTCTAAACAAAACCGTCGGGTCTCTCTGACCCGAGACTTCAACTTTAACACAGCAGTGAACCCAGTAATACTCCATATTAAAAGAATAACAGCATATAACATATATCATGAAAATGACAAAAGTTATTCTTTTGATCACATCAGCCTAAAATCAAAGATAGAAATAGTCTCTTTTGGTGACTATATTCTCAGATTACAACTAATGGAATGATTTTGTGGTAAATGTCTTGCTTTACTGAGAGGTCAGTAAAGGTCATCTCTGGAACAGTTCAAAAGTACTCAGGTGTATCAAAGTGGACACGGTCATGCCCACTACACAGGGAAAAGTGGCCCACATTTGTTCAGTTTTTTTTTTGTTTTGTTGCCAATATCAGATTTGTATGACAGTCTGAATGTGAATTAACTTATTTCAGGTCTTTTGTGTGGTACTAAATCAGATTTTGAAAGTGATTGCAGTTTGAATGGTCATGTTGCGTTTTATTTGATGTCAGTGAGGTAGGCGGATATGGATTGATCCAAGTATTGATAAGTTTGATACCAACATGATACAATTTAAATCTCGAAACTTTCCACATATTCAGCTACAGAACAGAAGTCCAGTTGCTTTTTTTTATTTGTCATGTCCAGGATGCCTGAAAGTCTAAAGCAACATATGATACCAACGCTGGTGTTGGATCAGATCGATTCTTCATTAGGTTTCACTTTCAGTATGCTGCTCTTCTTCCGGAAGTGTATTGTTCATCAGAATAGCTGGGAAACAAGATCAAATATAAAAATATTGGACAAAACAATAATCTCAGATAATAATTTAGTCGGTTCTGATTGCGCAACAACTTCAGAATCAATATACAGTACACATGCTAACATGCCCCAACATTCATATTCAGTAAAAACAGCGTGCTATGTGTGACGTCACATCTTCTACGGGTCGCGTCAGGGCTGTAGGTTGTTCACTCTGGAGTCTGATGGTGGTCACATAAATTATGATAGTGATGCGTTTGGCAACACCGATGCGTTGACGCATGCGTCGAGCTCATAGAGCAAAACCCGTGTCGGTGCGCGTATCACTATTAGAAAGTCCCGTGACCAATACAGGAGCTGTTTCGAACAGACACTGACGCGCCAAACTGCGTTAATAAGTGAATCCGTCAACGGGATGCATCTGCCAAAATAATCGTTGATTTTTTGCCGGTCATCATTAAATTAATCAAGAATTATGGAGCAGCCTCAAACCAAATGGAAGGTTTCTGTGGTGTGGAACTGTTTTGATCTCATATCGGAAAACAAGCTATTTGTTTTAATTTTTGTTTTAAAATTGTTTAAACGTGCTGGCGCATTGCGCAATAATTGTGCATGTTGGCTCGGGCTTCTATGATGCGGTTTCACGAATCATACAGTGCAAAGAAACCCAAATAAGAATGCACATGTTAATCTACTTGTTGAGGAGGAGGCAAAATAAATAAAAATAATAAGTCCTCTTAAAGGTTCAGTCTGCAGTTTCTGTAGAACTGCAGCACTTAGAAAACATTTCAACAGGCAAAGCATTTTGATCCCTCCCCCTCAGAGCCATATATGGCTCTGCTCTCCCATGGTCTGCTGAAATTCAAATTCAAGCTCTGTTTTTATTGGCTGGTTAACGGCTGGTCACTTTTTCTTTTTAGAAATGCCTATTTACCACCTGGAGAAGCAAGGGGACATTATTATTATTTTTATTTTTTCAGAGATTACCTCTCTAACATCAGTCTAGTGACAGAGTGAAGAAATATGTTAAAAATATATTGTTAGAAAAGTTACATATAGCAGCTTTAAGCTTCAGATGGATCAGCGGACGCACACGGCCGCGGCTCTGGCCATGTGTGTCCGCTGACCCGCCGGTCAAAAGATGTAAAAAAAAATCCTGTTAATCTCAGATGGATCAGCTGATTATCACTGGCTGCACACGTCTCAGAACCTTCTGTCATCTGTGATGAAGGAAGTAGGAGCATCACAGGGCCGGTTCTAGACATGGTTACATGAGGGGGCAGGCGGAAATGTGAAGGGGGCATCTTCATCCGTACACATATTACAACATATTCTTTGTTGAGCATGGACTTTGATATTCATTGTTATTGTTGACTTGTGTTTTCTTCATGGGATTGGGGTAATAGTTAAAAACTGAAATGTTTACACCTGTGAGTCAACATTTTCAACCATGAACAGTATCAAGACAAAAACAGAGAAACTGACTGACCCATGTCCATCTTGAATGCCTCACTGTGGCTGCAACAACAAATTACAAATACAACATGAAGAAAGTGAAAGACATGCACCACAGCTTCTGCTCATCTCAGTACTAATGCACATTTTGTTTAAACAGATAACGTGTTGGCTGTTTCTTTTTGTTCATAGGTGTGTAGTTCAAGTTTTTTCTTTGAGTGACCTAGGGGTGATATCACAGCTCTCCCCTTGACTTTGATCTGTCAGGTTATTAAAAAAAAAAGAAAGAAAAAAAAAGTAGCCAGGATCACTGCATTACAGAGCCAGATACATCCAGGGTAAACTCAGGTATATTACTTACAACTTACTCACAGTTGCTTTATTGATAATTAATTCCTAGTAATTTATTATTTATCTCATTTCTAACCATCAAGCTTCCAGGAAGCAGATGCTGGATGAGGCTCTGCTGAATGTCATCCTGAAGGACTGCAAGCCAAACTTATTTTTTTAGAATTAAAAATTTGTAAAAAAAATAAAATAAATAAAAAATTCCAGTCCACAATCTAGTTTACAACACATCCCCCTATATTTCACGTTATGACACATGTTCACATTATTTATTGACTGTATCTAAAAATATTAAAATATATTTTGAATTTAAATGAAAATATGAAATAATTCAATATAAAATTAAATGACTTGAATTATATTGTGTATACTAGGTCATCAAATCAGTGTCAACTAAAAGTCTGTCAACTAGGTTGCCTGTAGGGATCTTTAAGTTCCAGCAGGTGCCAGTATGCAGTGACACAGTGTTGACACAGTATCAATACAGGCAATGTGTTGAAACGCTTCATGACACCTCATCGACCATTACTAAATTATGACATGATTGACCATGCATAAAATAAATTTATATGCACAGAGGACATATGCACATATGATACAGCTGTGGTTTGGATGCATCAAATTGATGAGTCCAGCTACAGGCAGGAGGTGGAACACCTGGAGAGCTGGTGCAAAGAGAATAACCTCACATCAAGGTACCCATGTGAAGAAGACAAAGGAGATGATTGTGGACTTCAGAAGGAACAAAAAGAAACATGCCTGTTAGACTGATTGGTAAATGGTAAATGGAGCTTATTTATATAGCGCTTTCCAGCCCCTGTGAGGAGCCCCAAAGCACTTTACAATACCAGCCATCCACCCATTCATTCAGACATTCATACACCGGTAGTGGTAGCCTGCCTTGCAAGGCGCCATCCAGACCTACCGGGAGCAACTCGGGGTTAAGTGTCTTGCCCAGGGACACAACGACACATGGTGGGCGGATGCGGGATTCGAACCTCCAACCTTCCGATCAGGGGTCGACTGCCATTACCACTACACCACGGCCACTCTAAATTGTCTCTAGATGTGAGCGAGAGAGTGAATGGTTGTTTGTCTCATTTTCCCTATGTGTCCCTGTGATGGACTGGAGACCTGTCCAGGGTGCCCCATGCACACTAGCACAATGATTGCTGGACATGGGCACCATGTAACCCCCGCGACCCAAAAAGGAAGAAGCGGGTAAAGATAATGGATGGATGGATTGGGCGGCCGTGGTGTAGTGGTAATGGCAGTCGTCTCCCGATCGGAAAGTTGGCGGTTCGACTCCCGGGACCCGCACCATGTGTCGTTGTGTCCTTGGGCAAGACACTTAACCCTGAGTTGCTCCCGGTAGGACTGGAAAGCACCTTGCATGGTAGTCTGCCGCCACCGGTTTATGAATGTGTGTAGCATTCAATATATGTGTAGCACTTTGAGATTTTCAGTAATGAAAAGTGCGTTATAAATTGAATTAATTATTATTATTATTATGTAAAGGATGTACATGGATGGATTGATGTAAAGAATGTAAATGGATGGATGGAAGTAAATGATGTACATGGATGGATGGATGTAAATGGATGGATGGATGTAAAGGATGTAAATGGATAAATGGAAGTAAATGATGTAAATGGATGGATGGATGTAAAGGATTTACATGATGGATGAATGTAAAGGATGTGCATGGATGGATGGTTGTACATGGATGGATGGATGTAAAGGATGTAAATGGAAGGATGGAAGTAAAGGATGTAAATGGATGGATGGATGTAAAGGATGTAAATGGAAGGATGGAAGTAAAGGATGTACATGGATGGATTGATGTAAAGGATGTAAATGGATGGATGGATGTAAAGGATGTAAATGGAAGGATGGAAGTAAAGGATGTACATGGATTGATGTAAAGGATGTAAATGGATGGATGGATGTAAAGGATGTAAATGGATTAATGGAAGTAAATGATGTAAATGATGGATGGATGTAAAGGATGTACATGGATGGATGGATGCAAAGGATGTACATGGATAGATGATGTAAATGGATGGATGGATGTAAAGGATGTAAATGGAAGGATGGATGTAAAGGATGTAAATGGATGGATGGAAGTAAAGGATGTAAATGGATGGATGGATGTAAAGGATGTAAATGGATGGATGGAAGTAAATGATGTAAATGGATGGATGAATGTAAAGGATGTAAATGGATGGATGGATGTAAAGGATGTAAATGGATGGATGGATATAAAGGATGTAAATGGATGGATGGATGTAAATGATGTAAATGGATGGATGGATGTAAAGGATGTAAATGGATAGATGGAAGTAAAGGATGTAAATGGATGGATGGAAGTAAAGGATGCAAATGGATAGATGGATGTAAATGGATAGATGGAAGTAAATGGATAGATGGAAGTAAAGGATGTAAATGGATGGATGGATGTAAAGGATGTAAATGGATGGATGGATGTAAAGGATGTAAATGGATGGATGGATGTAAAGGATGTAAATGGATGGATGTAAAGGATGTAAATGGATAGATGGAAGTAAATGATGTAAATGGATGTATGGAAGTAAAGGATGCAAATGGATAGATGGATGTAAATGGATAGATGTAAGTAAATGGATAGATGGAAGTAAAGGATGTAAATGGATAGATGGATGTAAAGGATGTAAATAGATGGATGGGTGTAAATGGATGGATGGATGTAAAGGATGTAAATGGATAGATGGAAGTAAATGATGTAAATGGATGGATGGATGTAAAGGATGTAAATGGATAGATGGATGTAAAGGATGTAAATGGATGGATGGAAGTAAATGATGTAAATGGATGGATGGATGTAAATGGATGGATGTAAATGGATAGATGGATGTAAAGGATGTAAATGGATGGATGGATGTAAAGGATGTAAATGGATAGATGGATGTAAATGATGTAAATGGATGGATGGATGTAAATGATGTAAATGGATGGATGGATGTAAATGGATAGATGGATGTAAAGGATGTAAATGTATGGATGGATGTAAATGATGTAAATGGATAGATGGATGTAAAGGATGTAAATGGATGGATGGATATAACAGATGTAAATGGATAGATGGATGTAAAGGATGTAAATGGATAGATGGATGTAAATGATGTAAATGGATGGATGGATGTAAATGGATGTAAAGGATGTAAATGGATGGATGGATGTAAAGGATGTAAATCAGGGGTCCCCAAACTTTTTCCTGTGAGGGCCACATAACTTTTTCCTTCTCTGGTGGGGGGCCGGAGTCAGTTTGTAACAGGAAAAAGTGTGATGATTGCAGGAGTGCCTAAATGTAAAAATGTATTGTTTTCCAGAAAGCACAATCAAATAACCCTCTCTGGGTTCTTCACAGAAAAAAATCCAGGAAATAAAGTTTAATAAACACTATTTATTAAATAAAATAACCAAATAACCCTCTCAGGGTTCTTCACAGAAAAAAATCCAGGAAATAAACACTATTTATTAAATAAAATACCAAATAACCCTCTCCGGGTTCTTCACAGAAAAAAATCCAGGAAATAAACACTATTTATTAAATAAAATAACCAAATAACCCTCTCTGGGTTCTTCACAGAAAAAAATCCAGAAATAAAGTTTAATAAACACTATTTATTAAATAAAATAACCAAATAACCCTCTCTGGGTTCTTCACAAAAAAAAAAACAATAATCCAGGAAATAAACACTATTTATTAAATAAAATAACCAAATAACCCTCTGGGTTCTTCACAGAAAAAAATCCAGGAAATAAGAGATTTATTTATTAACATTGCACCGTAATACAACGTGATTATGTAGCACAGTCGTCCGGAAGAGGGAAGAGTATGCAAGCTGCAGCATTTCCAAACACATTACATGTTCTTCTGCGCGGCCGCGCTCATCCGTCTCCGGATGAAGGTCAAACAGATATGGAAAAAGGAAAAACACAATAGGTATCATTTGTGATATTCAAAAAAAGAATCTATCAAAGATTGCCTTAAGACACTCTATGATAAAGTCCCAAAAACTCTATCAGCAATAAGCACAGCCAGACAAGACATTGTTGCAGATTTGACGACATGCAAGGAGATCAAAGAGTCTGTGAGCAGCACTTCAGATAACACAGTTCAGCAGATGTTAAGCTCGGCGCCTCTGAGCACACTCCCAGGGACCTCTGGGGAGGGAGGGGGAGGGGGTCAGCAGTGTCTCTCAGCTTCACTCCAGGAGAATAGTTCCCAACAGCCTTCTTCTTTTCCAAGGTCGCGCAGAAACTAGATTAGATAGTTCTTTTGTTTATCTTCAATCCAGGCCACAGTGTTCTTTTTGACTGCAGCCTTCCAGAGTCCAGGTGCTGTTCAGGTCCAAAATCGCCGAATCAAATGAGTTTCCGAGGCTACAAACCTCCATCCGTGCCCTGATTAACGCCGGGCGGCTGTAAACGAGTTCCAAAGCGCACCGCAGGTCCACGGTGGTCTACCGCTCCCATTGTGCGGTTCAGCTCGTACAACAGCTGGGTTGAGGAGCTCACAGCCCGGATCAGAGACTCTTGCTGATCAGGAAGTTTGGCCAGTGCGCCGATAGCTGCCGAAATCTTCCTGAACTTCCAGTAACAGACAGCTCCGCTCACGCCAAAAAACAGAGCAGCTGCTACTAATATCCCAATAATCCACAAATCTTCCACGTCTTCGACAGACAAGACGGTCAAACACATGGGTTGCCACTGTCCCCAGGAGTCCATCATGTATCCGACAGCGTGCGTGTCAGAGGGGCAGGCCGCTTCTCCTGGCCCGGTCCGCTTCGTGGAAAAAATCTTATCCATAGATGAAACAGCCCAATTTATTAACTCCATCGCAAATTGGTTCGAGTGAGCGCTGAAGAGTCACAGACGAGACAAAAAGCAAGCAGGGAGGAGGAAAACTTAGGGAGGGAAGGAGCAAAAAGATATGCGACTTGCTTTGTCGAGAGCCGGAAGAGGAAAAAAAATAAAATAAAAAAAATAAAGATAATAAAGATTGTTTACCAAAAATGTTACAATGAAAAACATTTGTGACATCTTAATAATAATAATAATAATAATAATAATGAATTTAATTTGTAACGCACTTTTCATTAACAAAAATCTCAAAGTACATCTTGTAGATACTGGGTGAACCCAAGTTTGAAAATCAAGCCAAACTTAAGAAAACTAAATAAATAAATGAAATGAACCCCTAAGTAACTAGAAAAGTTACTCGTTTGTTAAATTTGCCAGTTCCAAGCTCAGATGAACAAATTAGACAAACAGATAAATGCCGTTGTTAAATCCGGTTTCTTCCAGCTAAGACTCATTGCCAAGGTCTTGTTTTTATCATTACATTATGGAAAATAATGACCTTTATCACAATATGCTAATTTTTTTAGAAGGATCTGTATTGTGCAGCCATGATTTCGATGACTGTATTCTGTGGGCTGACCTGGAGGGAGGGGCTGGTTCTGGGTGTGCATGACCATGGACTGTGCGTTGTAGGGTGCCCTGCCATATGGGTTCACCAGCTCAGGCCCCATATTAGTCGGGTAGTTGACACGATGGTCCTATCAAAAGAAAAGTCAATTATCTGTGCGATCTAAAAATCATCGTAAAAATATAAAACTGCATCATCATTTAAACTATAACCTTTAAAGACAACTGACCTCTGTGTTGGTAGATGAAGATTTCTTTTTCTTTGATTTCTTCTTGTTCGACTCGGGAGGAACGGCCGGCTTGTTCTTCTCCACTTTCACCGCCTCCATCATGTTCTTCTCTGGCTCCTTGGGGAGAGGGGTCAGAGGCTCCTCCTCCTCAGGGGGCAGCGGGAGAGGCTCCAGGTAATAGCTGCGAGGTTTGGGCTTCAGGTGGGTGTGGTAAAGCAGGAAGCGCTGCTGCTCCTCAAACTTGGCAATCTTTCGGTCTACGCGCACGGTTCCAAACCAGCCCCAGGAAAGGGGCGCAGAGTGTTTTAGACCCTCGAAGACGTCCCACGGAGAAATCTTTTGTTTGGTTGACACTTGAAGACCCTGATGGAACAAAGGCAGAACAGTTGACCAAACCTCTTTAGTACTTTTAAGCATAACAAAACCATTTCCAATCCCCATATTTGACGCAGAGGAAAGTGTTTACCTCCTTTTCAAAGCCTGCGATCTTGTTGCCCTTTGTGTCTATTAGTGAGCCTTGAGGTTCGCAGGTAATGACGTCACGCGTTTGCTTGGGCAGCGGCAGCAGCTGGCGAACCTTTTCCAAACTTTCAGACTGCCGATCTCCAAGCTCTTTCTGTATGAATAAAAAACAAACGGGAAAATTATTTAAAATTTGTAAACAAAGAAAAAAACTAGATTATTGTTTCCTGCCTTGTTTCCACAAGCTGCTATTCAATACTGTTGTTTTAGCTGCCTTTGAACAGAAAATGCTTCAATTCTTATCTAGATGCCAAGATTAAATTTGTTATATACCTAATTGTAACAAGTCTTTTGCACACTAGGTGATGGTGCAACTTCTTCACTTCAGTCTAATCAATTATTTTTATCTGTGAAACATTGAGCAGGAACGTAAGGTTTTCCTTTTATGGCATGCAGATTCTATCATTTGAAGTTAAAACATCTGATTACATGGCACATTTTTGAAGCCCATGGAAACACTCGATAAACCCAGCTATATGACTCCAACTTTAAAACTAGAGAAAGTGCATTTCCTGTAAAAATGCAGTGTGAATGCTTATTGCAGAAGCCCTTGCTGAAAAACAGCGGAAATGTAGCTGAAATGGAAGAACAAGCATACATTAGCAGAAGAAAGTAGAAAAAAACCCACATATTTGCTGAATAAGGTTAAAATAAGCAGAAATTAGCACAAAAATTAGGAAATTAGCTAACAAATGCTGAAATTAAAAAAAAAAAAAAATTGAAACGTTGAAAAGTAGCTGAAAAGGCAGAAAGAAGCTTAACATACCAGAAGGAAGTGGAAAGAGCTAAAATGAGCTAAACATGTAAAATTAACTGAAAAAGCTAAAAATGTGCATAAAACATCTACCGTAAATAGTAGCTGAAATAGCAGATAAAGTTGAAACTAGCAGAAAAATTCTGAAAGGAGCACAACAAGCTGAAATTAACAGAAATAAGTTAATTAGGCGGAAAGAAGCAGAAATTACCACAAAATACTTGCATGAAGCTGAAAACAGCTAAAACTAGGTAATTTCTTCACACAAAAAAAAAAGTAGCTGCAAAGGTAGAACAAGCTTAAATTAGCAGAAGAAAAGAGAAAGAACACGTTTGCTGAAAGAAGCAGAAATGAGCACAAAAAAAGTGGAAATTATCCGAAAAAAAGCTGGAATTAAAAAACAGCTGAAAAGTAGCCCCCAAATTTTTTTTTAAAATAAAGGGCAGAAAGAAGCTTAAATTACCAGAATGATGTGGAGAGAGCACATTTTTGAAGAATTAGGCTGAAAAAAGTTGAAACCAGTGCCAAAATTTGGAATTAGCTGAAAAAGTTTAAATTTGCATAAAAACAGCTACCGGTAAATAGGAGCGTAAATAGTAGAAAAGGCTGAAACTTGCAGAAATAAGCTGAAAGGAGCATAACAAGCCGAAATTAGCAGAAAGACATTAGAAGACGCACAACAACGTTGTAGTTAGCAGAAAGAATCTGAAAGGAGCACAGAGCTGCTAAAAACAGCTGAAAAACATTAAATTTGCACAAGGAAGCTGAAAGAAGCTGAACTGGAACAAATTGTGAAAAAGTTGTAAACAGATCTAAAGATCTGAAGGATGTAAAATGAACTCAATTCATTTTCTATGAGAAACAAAAAAAGGGCGGAAAAGGCTAAATATGTCAAAAAGCCAAAAGTCGTAGCAGGATTGTCCTGTGAACGTTTTGATTCATGATTTGTTGAAATACAGTAGCTTGAAAACTGAGGGACAGGAATCATGCCGAAAACCGTACGGAGGAAAACTGGATCACAGTTGTGTGAATGCTTCATAAACATTCACACAATGATGTGGTGTCTCTGAGCAATCCAGAATTGCTCCCTGGGCACTTGCATAGCTGCCCACTGCCCCACCTGGTGTATCCCAGTTGCAATGGGTTAAATGCAGAGAACCAATTTCATCTTTGTATGGGAACATTATTATTATTACACTATTAGTGCCATATCTACAGACTTCTTACCGTCAGAATGAGAAATGTGCTGCTCTTACCCTGAGCTTCTTGACCAGGTTCATGTAAGCTCTCTTATTCTCCTCCATGCTGCCCTGAGAAATACTGGACATGTCAGCAGCCAGTGTGCCATTTATTAGCACACTTAGCATGTCCAGCACAGTTGTGAAGAGCTCACTGTTGAACAGAAAGTAAAAACGACTAACCAGAATGTACTGCAAATATGAAACTTGTGGCAATAATACAGATGAATACAATGCACACATAATCACATGACGCCCAGACTTGGATGAATTAGTTGGCGCCCTTCGACAATAACAGTAATTTTTAAAAACATCAACTGATGTGACGGGAATCAAAAGGCTCCAGCTTTGTCTCATCAGTACCAGAAACTGGTTACTGTATTGTCAACATGCAGTTTGGTGAATTCCAGTTGGATTTTTTTAAAGTTTCTGCAACTAGTGGAGCCTCTAGGACATACTAAAACATAGATATAAAATGGACATTAGAATGAATTTGAATTACTTTTTTAGAGAAATTAATCATTGTATCAATGAGCTGTAAGGGTATCAACAAATGTATTTGTCTTTGGGGTTCTCTGTATTCAACACTCACTTATTGGACTGCATGTCTACTGTTCCACTGCTGATGATGTCGAGGAGCAGAACCGCCCACTCAGTGGTTTGCTGGGTGCTCCGCTGCACCGTGTCAAACATGCCACCAACCTTATTGGGAAAATATTTGTATTTTTTACTTCAAGAGGTCAGATTCAGACAAAAGCTGTGTTAATTCTGTGTGACAAGCTGCAGTTACTCATCACTGTACGTCCAGCTATGCTGCTGCTTACAAGATTCAGCCGTAGTTTCAGGGCCTCGTGCATCATTTGCTTTGCCTTGCAGTCATCCTGGTACTGATCTTCTCTCCAGTTGGTGACGATCTGCTGCACTTGGCTATAAAGGGAGGTGAGAAGGCCCTCCCTCTGTTCATCCTGTCCCTTTAAGCAGGTCAGCACCAAAGACAGGAACGGCTGCTGGCTCAGCAAAGACATGCTGCAGGAGAAAAAGCGCAATGATCAACAGAGACTACTAGAATCAAAATCTTTCATCGGCGTTAGTATCAAAGAAAAGCAAGTCGTCACCTTTTTTGTTTCTGCCGGTCCCTTTCTTTGCGAGAGGAAGAGCCGAGGTGCTGTCCTTTCTCTAGTTCCTCCCCAGCTGCCTTCAGCACATGGCCCTGAACTGAAGTGGGCAGCTTGGCTATCAGTGGAGCCACCAGCCAAACACCTGATCGCTCTGAAGCGCTGGACAGCAGAAAAGAAAGGCTTTAGGATCACTGAACTCAGACTTAGAAGAAGTGTAAAACATTAGCACCTTGATGTCAGAAGACACAACATTTTTAAAATTTTTATTATAAGAGGTGCAAACCAAATATTTTAACAAACCCACCTTAAAATAGGTTTAATCTTGCTTGTAGTGCTGTTGGTGTTGGACGCAGAGCCCCCTTGGACCGCTGCTCCATTTCCTGAGGGGTTACTGGAGTTCATCTCAGCTGATTTTTGAAAAACCTCTATAGTGGCCTTAGCAATGTTCTCCAAGAGAGAGTAGAGTTCCTGCAATAAAGAAAAAAATAATTTTATATTTATTGAAAAAAAAACAATGCATTAAATGCACAACACGTTGACAACAGCAACCAGTAAGATTTACATTGTTTGTGCTTTGTTTGATCATCAGCTGCAGCTCCAGAGACGACTGTCTCATCGTCCATTGGTCCATATTCTAAAACAAGGACAGAGTAAATGGATGCTCATAACATGAAACAATGAATTTATCCAGGAGGGGGCAGTAAAACTCTACTGGACAATTGAAAAACCACAAGCAGCAGATTAAATTAATTATTTACCAAAGCCTAAATGAACAGATCATTCCTAAAATCTAAAATCTAACAAATGGGAATATAAAATTCAGATAGGACCTAATGTGAATATTCTGTACCTGAAGGATACGTTTGATGCGCTGCCTCTGAGGATTGTCACCGTCATCACTATCCAGCTGGCGGTGAGGATAACAGATAAGCTGCAGGAGCCGTTGGGCTTGAATGTTTACCAGCACTGGGTCCTGGAGAGCACTGCTGTCCTCCGAGAGAGACTTCAGGCACCGTTCTCCAACCCATTCCTGCAACAACACAAGATGTTCAGCCGGGGGGAGAGAAGCAGCAAATAAGACTCCTCTAAGTTTCAGACCGAGTTTTAAACTCAGCCATGCAAAATAAGTACAACTATAACTGGAATTGGTGGAGAAAAAATAGGGCAAAAGGTTAATTTTTGCAAAAGAATCAACGTGCACACGCCAAAGTTATGATTAGGAAAATGTGTCTAAATTTTCACGAGGCCTCAATGCATGTTAAAAACTCCTCTCTATTATCTAGAAATGTGGTTCAGCAAATATTCCCGTTGGTGTTTTGCCTTAGTATTTTGTATATACCATACTTTTTGCCATATAATTCACACCTTTTTGCATTAATGTGCATGTCCTGCAACTAATATGGCAAAGCTAATATGGCAAAGCGACTTATTTATGTTTTTTCCCCATATTTATAACACAATTTTTGGATGAGATCTGACGTTTTCATTCTTTCCGACAGGGAAAATATTGAACAGTACCATTTTCAGCCACTAGAGGGCCCACAGATATATGGCAAGCCAAGTGTCTCATTAATAGGTAAAAGTGGCTAAAGGTCCACTGACATGATTTTTTTACTATTCATAAAATTGCTCAAAATATATATATTTATCATTTAAATATGTTCGTTTTTGCAAACAAAATGATAAATCACTTTAATTTTGCTTTAAAAGTGATTTTGAACTTCAAGCCGTGTTTAATCATGGGAAATCCGATTACACACGAACGCACCATCTGTGACGTAGTGAGAGGCAGAGGGCTCTGGTCTCTTTAATAGCGGACAATTTAAAACACGACAAATTTATCAATCTATGTGAAGATTTGAGCTATTTGTCTTCATTTTGGGAAGCAGAAAATAGTTTGGGTGATGGAACAAGAAACAACAGGATCTAATTTAGGTCTGATGCTGTATCAGACTGACCTTCATGTGGAGCTGCTCACACACGTGCACTGTGACAAGCCCAGAGCTCTGCCTCTCACTCTGGACACTACGTCACAGATGGTGCGTTCGTGTGTAATCGGTTTTCCCATGATTAAACACGGCTTGAAGTTCAAAATCACTTTTAAAGCAAAATTAAAGTGATTTATCATTTTGTTTGCAAAAACGAACATATTTAAATGTTAAAATATATATATACATGTATTGAGCAATTTTATGAATAGTAAAAAAATCATGTCAGTGGATCTTTAAGGTAATGAGACACTTGGCTTGCCATACCAAGCCAGATTCAACTCGCTCTGGCACTCCTGGAGCAAACATCAAATCATCAGCTGCATTTCGCCACGCCGCCCAGGTGACATGCAACTGATTTGACCGTCAAAGTGCATTTATTAAGGAAAAGTTTAACTGAGACACGCCTTTGCTAAAATTATCGAGCAAACAAACAATTGTTTTTAAGTGTTAATCTTGTTAAGTTCCTGTTAAAGTCCTCCCGTTCATGCTCCTGCAGCCGCTATTTGGCAGCCAATCAATTTTTGGCACATCGGCCCGCGTTTCCGGGTGGTCAGCGGTGACGCGTAATAGATGCAACTTATACAGCGAAGTGACTTATTCATGTTTTTTCCCACTTTATTATTAGACATATTTGGACTGATGCAATGTGTACGACAGAAAGTATGGTATATATCTATACATGAGATCAAACGTTTTATTTTTATTTTTCCCATTCCACAAACTGATTTAACCACCCGTGGTGGTGGATGATCTATTCATTCCATTTGAGTTTTTGTCCTCACCTGCTGGCAGATCGTCTTCAGGACATACTTTGCATAAACATCCAGGCTGGCTGTTTCTATGGAAACGTTGTGGCCTTCAGATATTTCATCTAGGCCAGAAGGATGCGACAGACCGGAGCCTCTTAGCTCAGCATCACCTGCAACAGCAAGAACAGACAAATACATCCAGACTCATAGATTTAGTTTTTCTGCATCATCTACTTCAAGGCCGAATAAATAAAAAAAAAGAGTTATGACTGAAGCAAACTGTTCGAGATTTAATCCTGATTAAGGTCTCATTTGAAACATTTAGTTGGACGATGTCCTCAAAGCTAAAGCTAACAGCCTAAAAGATTCATACCCAGCATGAATACGGCTTTAAGGACAGCAAAAACTGCTCCGACGACGATGCTGTTCTGCGATGCAGCAAGAAGGTGACGGTCACAAGACGAACGAATTCCAACTGATGGAAAGTCATAAAACACACTTATGGACCGGCAGCCAACAAATCGTTGTGAAAGAAAATAATTAAAAGTTAGTGGATGTGTTCACTACCTGACTTGACGCCATCTTGTGGCACAGGATTGCGCTGCGGTGTCTTGAACAGATGCAACAGGATTCTGCAGGTGAGTCTTGCTCCAGGCTCCGAGTCTTGCTCACTGCAGGCTGAGAGTTGGGATAAAATAATAATAATAAAAAAACTTGGATTAATTTAAACAGCATTTCTTCAGATTACTGACAAAGAGAAAAACAGCTTTGACAATTTTTTAAACAAAATAGTAAGTTATGTATCAGTCAAGACAAATCAAGTAAATTCTCTGGAACAGCTGACTTTGTTAATTTTGACCAAAATTGACTTAATTCCTGATTTAATGTGATGGATTCATTTCAATTTAAACCTTGTCCTTAATGGACCTCTCTCAAAATAGGATTGATCATTTTCATTTTGATGTTTTTGTGAGAAAAAGAACAATATTTAGCACCAGAAAGAGCTGTTGGCAGTTCAGCAGGCGGACTGTTACAAAATGAGCCAAACCCAACAAAACAGCTGAAACTCAATGAGAATTTCTCTCCAACGTGGGGAAAGAAGGACTGCAACAAGGCTTTATGAACCCTGACCAAACATAATGCAGCGCTGGAAGTAATGTATTATTATGCTGATTTTTTTCTATTATCTGACCTGATATGTAACATTTAATGTTTTAATAATCAGAAGAATGAAGGGAGGGTTTGTTGGAGGTAATAAGATGTTTAGGTGTATGAATGAACGAGATGTTAAAGGGAAATTAACCACCAGTTTGGGTTTCCTTTGCTTTAGTCTAATTAGTGTTTCCAAAAGCAATGACTTGGTGTAAATTATCATCAAAAGAAGTACTACACATATAAACAACTCTTACCTGCATTGAGAAGTGAGGGAATGGCCACACAGCGAACCAGGTCTTCAAGAAGCAAACACTGTCTGGCGATGAGAATGGCTACAAAGGTTGCCAGGGAATCATGGAAGGACAGATCACTAACCTGGGGGACAAAGGATCACAAATCACAAATCAAATTTATTGTGTGAATGTTCATGAAGCGTTCACACTATTGTCATCCATTATGTTTTTCGGCGCAATTCTCATCCCGCAGTTTTGAAGCCATTTCAACAAATCATATCAAAGCGTTCAGCTCTTTTACGACAATCCTGCTATGACTTTTGGCATTGGTGCAACTTTAGCTTTTTGAAATATTTAGCCTTTTCTGTCACCTTTCCCTCATAGGAAATGAAATGAGCTCATTTTTAATCCTTCAGATCTTAACCTTTTACTGTACTGCTCCATTCACATTTTGCTTTTAACTTTATTGTTCTTCTAACTTCTTTCTGCTAATTTCAGCTTCTTATGCTCCTTTCAGCTAATTTCAGCAAAATTCAGCCTTTTCTGCTGTTTCAGCTACTATTTAGTGGTTTATGCTAATTTTAGTCTTTTCAACTATTAGATAATTCCACATTTTTTTGCACTCATTTAGACTTTTTTCAGCTTAATTCAGCAAAAATGTGTTCTCTCCACTTCCTTCTGGTAATTTAAGCTTCTTTCTGATTTTTTTTTAAGCTACCGGTACTTTTCAGCTGCTTTTTGGCAATTTCAGCTTTTTCAGATAATTTCCACTTTTTGTGCTCATTTATGCTTCTTTATGTCAAGTCAGATTTTTTTATATAGCATATTTAAAACAGAAACTGTTACCAAAGTGCTAAGCCTAATTGGGCAAATGTGTTCTTTCTGCTTCTGCTAAACCTTCTAACTTTTCAGCTACCTTTTTAGCATTTTTAGCTAATTTCAGTTGTTTTCAGATAAATTCAAGTTTTTCAAGGTATTTGCGCTAACCTAATCAGCTTCTTTACAGTAATTTTAGCATGTTATGCGAGGGGGAGTGGTGGCACAAAGGTTAGAGAAGGTGAGCCTGTGATCGGAAGATCACCGGTTCAAGCCCCGGTTCTGACGACATTAAAAAATGTGGGTGGGATAGGTGAAGCACCCACACATGCCCCCACCCTCGTTCGCCCCACTCTGGGCCCTTGAGCAAGACCCTTAACTGCCACCATCTGCTCCTTTGGGCACCCTAGCTCTCTGTCTGCTCCACACAGAGTGCTGTGGTAGCCCGGTGACCTGTGGTTGCATCAGGAAGGGCATCTGGTGTAAAAACAAAAATAACTGCTAAGTCTTTGTGCGACTTAGTTCGATGTGGCAACCCCTAACGCAGGGAGCAGCCAAAAGAAGAAGAAAAAGCTCCTTTCAGCTTTTTTCTGCTAGTTTCAGATTTTTTCTGCTATTTCAGCTACTACAGTATTTAGCTATTTTTATGCAAATTTTAGCCTTTCAGCTAATTCAACAATTTTTAAGCTCATTTCAGCTTTTTCCAGTAGTTTAAGCTTCTTTCTGCCTTTTCAGCTACATTTCAGCTATTTCTTTTATTTTTACTAATTTCAGCTTTTTTTTTTTTCAATTTCCTAAGTTTTGTGCTCATTTTCTTTTGCTAATCAAGTCTCGTTCTTCCATTTCAGTTACAATTCAGCATGTTTTTAAGCTAAACCCAGCTGTTTTTCAGCAAGTTCTTCAGAAATAAGCGTTCACACTGCATTTTTGCCGAAAATGCAGTTTCTCTTGTTAAAATTACTGCAATAAAAAACAATGTGAATTTTAAAAAAAAATTCACTAGGAGACCTGAAGGTTATAGAAAAGTACAGACGTCTATGAGAATGAATTTCTGTGCCACAAAGACCTCGGATAAACTAAAAAAACTTACATCTACATTACACAGTAAATCATTGAAGCCACAGTTGCCGTTGTTAGACGAGCAGCAAAGAGCTTTGAGAATGCCGAGCCACTCGGCGCTCAGGGAGCGACAATACGCCGTCAGCTCCGCACACAGGATCCCGATATCATTCACCCTGAAAACACAGAACCCGCCATGAAACAACAGCCCAACAAAACACAGAGTCATATGAAGCAGAATCATAACAGCTGTTTCACCTCTCGGGGTCTCGGTAGTCCACACAAACGTCCATGAGAACGTTACACACAAAGCTGTAGCGGTTGGCTGGGCTGTCGTTGAGGATTTTGCCCACCATAGAGTGGTTGAAGTTGTGGGCTGAGGGGTTGGCGATGGCCTCGTTCATGAATTCAGAATCCCAAAGCATGTTCGAATCCGACGGGTCGGTATTGCAGTAGATGGAGTTTTTTACTTTGGAGCAGAACTCACTGTGAGCAAAAACAGAAATGACTCTTCAAACAATCTATACCGGACAGACTGGTCAAAAAGGGTTTTACTGTGGGGATAAACATTTTTTAAAAGGAACAGAAATAATTATTACAATCACTGTTGATTTTTTTCCCCTACCTAAAAATCTCTCCAAATTTGTTTTTGAGGTGGTTGCAGGAAGTGTAGAGGTCATAAAGGTAAGCCAAGATGCAGCGTTCAGCCGAGGAGCAGTCTGCCGGGTTCACACCCGACTTCACCACAATCCGTAACCTGTTGAGACATTAAAGGTTCAGTATGTAATTTCTGGAACATGCTAGCCTGGCCCTCGCCTTCCTGCACAGCTCCGCTCAATTCTCATTTCCCTTCACTGCACAGTCTGGGACTTTACCCGCCCACAAGGATTTGTCCAGTAGATTTTTGTTCGGACCAATCAGAGAACAGAAGGGGCGGAGTTTTGGACCCTAACCCACGCCCCCACCTGTCCCAGCGCGCAGAGCCCTATAAAAGGCTCTGCCAGCGCTCAGTCAGCGAGCAGCGGCATGTTCTCATTCAAAAGATGCAAAGCGATGCAGATATGTGACACAAATTTATTAATTTCCCCTTCTTAATCCCTTATCTGGAGTTTTCTTTTGGTTTTTTCCCCCAAAAGTTAAGTAATCGCTCCTTCTCCTCCACCCTCCTGCTGAGTAAAATGAGAGAGACAGCAGGCTCAATTCGTTGCTGTAAAATGAACACGGAAATGCCTCAGGTTGTCACGAGAAATAAACTCGGGTTTTAGTTGCTGAGCGAGTCCCATCAGATTTTCTGGTGTTTTGGTGAGCTGGACCAGCGATCCATGGTTTGATTTTATTGTATTAAAACGTTTTATAACATATGATATAAACACAGAATTTGCGCAGCAAGAGAAACGCTGCAGAGGGGGCGGAGCAGTTGTCAGTCAAGTTCAGCTGCTGAACTTCAGCAGAGGGGGGTGGCTGAGGGGAGGGAGCAGAATGGTTTCCCTGTTCAAATTATCCAATGGTTTTGTTCCTAATCAGAGGCCAACGCCTCCAGCAAGAAACGGTTTTCAATGGGAAAATTCCAGACCCTTGTGTGAAGCGAAGTGAAGCACAGGGTATGGTTTCAACCAGGCTAGGAACACTGCTGGAACTTAGGAAAATTTTGAACAGAGACACGTTTCTGGTCCCTCCCCCTCAGAGCCATATATGGCTCTGTTCCCCCTCGCTGAGCAGCAGCTTCCTTTGCTCCGCCTTCCCTTCATGTCCTGTCGCAGCAGCTGTGAATTTCTGTGTTTATATGTTAATAAAACGTTCTAAAAAATAAAATAAAAACATGGAGCGCTGGTCCAGCACACCAGAACACCATGAAATCAGCAGAGCCTCGGCAGCCACGTTGAACCCGAGTTTAATTAGCTCGTGACAAATTCATTCATTTCCTTATGATTTCTGTCATGGACTCAGCGAGGAGGAAGCGATCACTTGACTTTTGGCAAAAAACAAAAGAAAAGTCCAGATCAGGGATGAAGAAGGGGAATTTAATACATTTGTGTCACATACAAAACAGCTTTGCATCGCTTTGCAATGCTTTGAACGAGAACGTGCGCGGCCGTTGCGGGCTGGGACAGGGGGTGGGGGGTTAGGGGGTGAGAAGTGAGATGCTGTTTCTATTGACTGGTTAAAAACTGTTTTTATTGGCTGGTTAACGGCGGGTCACTGTGGCTTTTTAGAAATGCTTTTAGAAAAGCAAGGAGACAATAGTTTTTTTCAGAGATTACTTGTCTAAAATCAGTATGTCAGGAGGTAGTGACAGAGTGAAGAAATATGTTTAAAAAATAGTTAGAAAAGTTACATACAGCTCCTTTAACACCTTACAGCTCCATCAGCAACACCAAGTCTCACCTTTTTTTTTCTTAGATAAGACACCTGTGAGCTAAATGAGGCGCTGAAACCAGGAGCTGGCTCATGTAGCTTTATAACCAAGACTAAAAATAAGAAGAAAAATACAGGTACCTTCTCAGAAATGTTACTACACATCAAGATAATGCAAATTAGAATACATGCCATCCCAAGTCCTGATCCCACTTCTGCATTGTCACCGACAAGTTCTAGAATTGTGCCGCTAAAGGTGGCTGCACGTTGGAGCAGCTGTTTATTTTCATTCTGGGATGTTGCTTTTGAAAACTTTAATTCCTCTTTTTTCTGGATGTAAACCACTTTTTTTGGATGATTATTTCCTCTGATATCAGAGGCTGTGCAGCTTGAAGGATTTTTACTGAAACCTTATTACTTTTGGACATTTGTTATGATGCATAAACATGACAACAAGGTGGTTTTTACAATTGGGAGCAGATGATTAATAATAATAATAATAATAATAATAATAATGTCCTTTTTTGTCATCTGTGTATGTTTCCCATACACAGACGAAATTCGTCTCTGCATTTAACCCAACCACCACCAGGTGGTGCAGTGAGCAGCCATAGAAAGCGCCCGGGGAGCTGGAGAATTAGGTGTGCACTCCCCAAGGTGTGTAGTGGCCGGGGCGCGAACCCGCGTCCTTCGGGTCCCAAGTCGGAAGCCCTGCCACTACACCATCTCAAAAGCTCAAATAATACCTCAACTACAGCCCCAAATCACAAATGAGTTAAAAAAAGGAGGTGCCATGGACGCAACCCCATCTACCTGGCGGAGGTGCTTGAATACCTGACCACCGAGATCCTGGAGCTGGTGGGAAATGCGGCTCGTGACCACAAGACGACCAGGATCATCCCCTGACACCTGAAGCTGGCTGTCCGCAATGACGAGAAGCTGAAAAGCTGCTGGGATGAGTGGCCATCGCTCAGGGAGGAGTTCTGCCTAAGATTTAGGTGGTCCTGCTGCCCAAGAAGACCGAGAAATCCACCAAGTACAAGTAGACAGATCTACATCTGCAGCCAATTTCCTCAGAACTGCTCTAAGACAGACCGCTACAAGAGATCCTTCTTGCCCACAGCCATCAGCATCTAGAACAACTCTTTAATGAAACCACAATGATGAGCTACAACGGCATTTAATTTCCCTTTGGGATTAATAAAGTATTTTGAATTGAAGGTACCTGATTACTTCATTCACTGTGTTCACACAGAACAGCACCTTGCTAAAATATAATGCCGCTGTACAAACGCAAACAGGCTGCAACTGAATCAGGTTTGCACACACTGACCCTGTCTGCTTCCTGAAAAAGTTTTCTTATTTAAAACTTTTTTTTTGTTGCTAGTCTTTGAACACTGTTCTGTGCAAAAACATTGCTGCTGCTAAAATCTTCCTTATTCTTTTATTTTTATTTTTTTCTGGTAACTTCAGGAACACAAACTGTGGTGGCAAAAATTCAACATAAATCTTGTTTTACTGAAGCCAAACATCATATAATCCTCTATCCACCTCTTCTAAGGATTACTAATTATTATGCTATATTCTATATATTTACCATAAAAAATAATAATGTTTCTTGGCTGGCAATTGTAGCGTCACCAAAAAAAAAAAAAAAAAAACATCCTGTACTGCACATCAGCTTTTTTTGTTATGGCTATGACTAATCTACAAGGTCACATAAAGGTGCTTTTCATATTCTAGGGATGCTGTGCTCATGAATGACTTTCAAACTCATCAGCATCCCCGCGAAAGAAAATTACTAACGAAAGTCAGCAGAACAAGTTTGTGGAAGAAGTGAAAACTGCCAATTACTTTCTTTAACAACGCCAAACATCTTTTTTTACTACTTTAATTAAAAGTGTAATTGAAGCCTTAACCCCACTAACATCTGTTTGCGGTTGTATTAACTCTCCCCTTTCTGTTCACTGATAGGCAAACTACATTGGGAGCATTCAAATGTTAGCAAGTCATTACAAAATAAATCAAGAGATACTACCGGTAAGTTGACCAAAAAAAAAATGAATTTTAGATGTACCCATCAAAAACTTGTGCTGTCTGCTCTGGGTTGAGAATAAAACAGGAGTGGTATCTCCTCAGCACGGCCACGATGCACAGACACAAGCTGGTGGTGTAGCTGCCCACCAGGCTGGACGACTTCAGCAGCAGCTCGGCTTCCACCAGACTTAACTCGTTCAGAAGCTGCAAAACAAAGAATAAAAGTTTCACTATACTGTACATGCACAAAAAAAATGTAAGACTAAAAAGAGGTTTATCTAATTTGACCGTTCTGGCACCTGAATAGCAAAGTCGATGAGGCCACTAATGTTCAGCGAGTACTCCATGAGGTCGAAGATGAACTGAATGTGCTGGACGAGAGGCAGGTGGTAGGACATCCCTAAGGCAAAGCTGGTGATTTGCTCCAGAACATTTCTGGACACCTGCACATGAAATTGATGATGGAAATAAGTTTGACAAATTATGTACACTCAAAGAAACAAGTGTGCTCATTCTTTGAAACTGAATACTGTACAGTATTAATTTTCTCAAGCTCTACAAAACGATCAAAAATAACATTACAGGTAGTCCTCGGCTTACGACGGCCTCGAGTTACGACGTTTCGTGGTTACGACACGCATCTCCCATTAAAAAAATAAATAAATAAAAATATTTTGAAAATTTTATTTTGAAAAGCCGAGTTACGCAGTTTCCGGTTTTACGTTCTAAACGTAGCGGCGGAGAAATACTGCCCTGTACTCTCTAAAAAAAGCTAAATCTGGTCCTCGGGACATTCAAAAAACAAAACAAAACTTGTTAAGCCTAGGATATAGTTGACGCGTCGCATAGGGCGCGCGGCCACCAAAGTGACGCAATCGCGAAGTCCCCGCCCCCGCGCTTTGGCCAGCGCGTTGGTTTCGCGCGTGGTCGTGCACCTCCCAGATTTTGAAGCTCCGCAAGCCTAGCGCGCGCGCCAAATTGATTGACAGGTGGGTGTGGACCTCACCGACAGCCTTCACGCCAGATTCTGCAGCTGTCTGCGCCGCTGTGGTCGTGGAAACGGCGTCGCGAGGCATGGAGGAATGTTTTGTGACACAAAATGTATTAAATTCTCCTTCATTCCTGATCTGGAGTCGGACTTTTCTTTTGTTTTTTCGCCAAAAGTCACGTGATCGCTTTCTCCTCCGCTGACTCCATGCATTAAACCGCAAATAAAGACAACAGTTCAGCACGCGAGCGGAAAGCTATTTGTTTTTGTTGTGTGACGTCAAACAGTTCTTCTTCTACGGTAGATTTCTTCTTCTACACCCTTTCTTGCAACATATGCACAGGTTTTAGAGGGTACTGCCACCTGCTGGTCAGTAAAAGAACAGCACTTTGCCAAGCGCTGCCGTGCCACACCATAAACGCATGCACAGTGCGCGCGCAGCACGTGCGCTCCAGCTTGCGGACCAAAGCGCGACTATATCCGAGCCTTTAGACCAAGCTGGACAGGCAGCAGCTGTGGAAAAGCTGTTTTATGGACGGCGGTTTTACAACGTAAACGAATGGAGAATACCGAGGAGGGACGGAGGAAAAGGCTTCACCAGCATTCCAGTAGGTTATTAACTCTTTTTTCCCTTCATTATGGCTCCCAAATGTATGGGTTTTTTTTGATAATTATGTAGGGTACTGTGTTAGGATAGGCCAAGTGCTTGGTAAAATACAGTACTGCACGTATAAGGTGCAGTTTGGACTTATGTTCCGTCTTAAGTCGAAATTCGGGTTACGACGCAGCGCAGGAACGGAACTCTGTCGTAAGTCGGGGACTACCTGTACTGTGATTTTCAAAACAGTATGAGTTGACGGGTTGAATCATAAATAAAAGACTTACTGAAATTATTATTATTTTTTTTTGGGGGGGGGGGATGTGCATGATGAATAGGTAAACAATCTGGTTTGTAAAATATAAAGTTACATCCTAAGAATTTTGAACAAAGCATAGCACAAACACCAAAAGGCAGAAATAAAGCCAGCCTGGATATTTCTGAAAACCTTTATAAACGACCAACAGGAGCGTAGGATCAATCCTCTTAACTTGGCGCCCCCACCCCCCAAAAAAACAGGTATGCATCCAAAAACAGAACATAATGCTTTTAACACAAATTTGCCCACAGCTCGGATAGATTATTGCACTGGAAGATTATACTTATAAATTGATTTAAAATGCTTAAAAGCACTGAATGGGTGTCAGTCTCTGAAATTTGCATTAGTTTCCTGAAGACAGGACTGCCATAGGATTGCTGTCATCTTTACATGGACTTGTGAATGTCTATAAATCAAATGAAATTTTATAATGTGCCATATATTTTGCCATTTTGAAGCCCAAATTAACTATAATGTGCTCTACAAGACTGCATTCACAATATGTACTGTTTGCCGATTCAGCATTCTGTTTGTTTTATTTCTCTACACTTTATGCAATCTAGTTACTTCTGCATACGTTGTGCTGTTTAGCCGTTCATATATCAAAACCTTTGGCTCACTCAGGAGTAGAGTGCCACAGCTTTTGGTTTTTATAACTTTTGATACTTTTCAAAATATTTAACTTTATTTAGAAATTGTTTCCCATGGAAAATTTCAGTTCCACATCCTTCTTTCTGCTTAGGTCATTTTTAGCTTTTAGTCAGCATCTTGTGACTTTTAGCTTCAAGCTAGCTCGTTACTTTTTAACTAACCTTTTGATGCTTTTAGCTAGTTTTGCTACCGTACTTTTATTTTTGGCTAGGCTTTTATTTTTTTAGCTCTTGCTAAACATGTTTATTTTGGCTTTTTATTAGTGTTCTGCTTCCTTTAGTTTTTAGCTAGTGCTTTAATTCGCCATTAGCTAGTGTTCTGCTTCTTTTGGATTTAGCTAGCGTTCTGCATCTTTTAGATTTAGCTAACTAGTGTTTTGCTTATTTTAGAATTAGTTAGTGTCTGCTTCTTTTGGATTTAGCTAGCGTTCTGCTTCTTTTGGATTTAGCTAGCGTTCTGCTTCTTTTCTATTTAGCTATCTTTCTGCTTCTTTTCGATTTAGCTAGCGTTTTGCTTCTTTTGGACTTAGCTAGTGTTCTGCTTCATTTGGATTTTAGTGTTTTGCTTCTTTTAGATTTAGCTAGTGTTCTGCTTCTTTTAGATTTAGATAGTGTTTTGCTTCTTTTAGATTTAGCTAGTGTTCTGCTTCTTTTAGATTTAGCTAGTGTTTTGCTTCTTTTAGATTTAGCTAGTGTTCTGCTTCTTTTAGATTTAGCTAGTGTTCTGCTTCTTTTAGATTTAGCTAGTGTTCTGCTTCTTTTAGATTTAGATAGTGTTTTGCTTCTTTTAGATTTAGCTAGTGTTCTGCTTCTTTTAGATTTAGCTAGTGTTCTGCTTCTTTTAGATTTAGATAGTGTTTTGCTTCTTTTAGATTTAGATAGTGTTTTGCTTCTTTTAGATTTAGCTAGTGTTCTGCTTCTTTTAGATTTAGCTAGTGTTCTGCTTCTTTTAGATTTAGATAGTGTTTTGCTTCTTTTAGATTTAGATAGTGTTTTGCTTCTTTTAGATTTAGCTAGTGTTCTGCTTCTTTTAGATTTAGCTAGTGTTCTGCTTCTTTTAGATTTAGCTAGTGTTTTGCTTCTTTTAGATTTAGCTAGTGTTCTGCTTCTTTTAGATTTAGCTAGTGTTCTGCTTCTTTTAGATTTAGCTAGTGTTCTGCTTCTTTTAGATTTAGCTAGTGTTCTGCTTCTTTTAGATTTAGCTAGTGTTCTGCTTCTTTTAGATTTAGCTAGTGTTCTGCTTCTTTTAGATTTAGCTAGTGTTCTGCTTCTTTTAGATTTAGCTAGTGTTCTGCTTCTTTTAGATTTAGCTAGTGTTCTGCTTCTTTTAGATTTAGCTAGTGTTCTGCTTCTTTTAATTAGTTAGTGTTCTGCTTCTTTTAGATTTAGAGTGTTTTGCTTCTTTTAGATTTAGCTAGTGTTCTGCTTCTTTTAGAATTAGTTAGTGTCCTGCTTCTTTTAGATTTAGATAGTGTTTTGCTTCTTTTAGATTTAGCTAGTGTTCTGCTTCTTTTATATTTAGCTAGTGTTCTGCTTCTTTTACAATTAGCTAGTGTCCTGCTTCTTTTAGAATTAGCTAGTGTTCTGCTTCTTTTAGATTTAGCTAGTGTTCTGCTTCTTTTAGATTTAGCTAGTGTTCTGCTTCTTTTAGATTTAGCTAGTGTTCTGCTTCTTTTAGATTTAGCTAGTGTTCTGCTTCTTTTATAATTAGTTAGTGTCCTGCTTCTTTTAGATTTAGAGTGTTTTGCTTCTTTTAGATTTAGCTAGTGTTCTGCTTCTTTTAGAATTAGTTAGTGTCCTGCTTCTTTTAGATTTAGATAGTGTTTTGCTTCTTTTAGATTTAGCTAGTGTTCTGCTTCTTTTATATTTAGCTAGTGTTCTGCTTCTTTTACAATTAGCTAGTGTCCTGCTTATTTTAGAATTAGCTAGTGTTCTGCTTCTTTTACATTTAGCTAGTGTTCTGCTTCTTTTAGATTTAGCTAGTGTTCTGCTTCTGTTAGCTTTTACAACATAGTTTCAGCTTCATAAGCAAACTTCAGCAGTCCTTTAACTGCATTTACACTGGATTTTTTTCAGAAAATGTCAGTTCTCTAGTTTCAGTTAGGTTTTAAGATGACTTGAGTCCTTTCTCCATTCAAACTTTAGACCAATTCAATGCCAATTTTCAATATTTTTATGAATTAACCTTCATCTGGTTACAATATCCCATGAAAAAAAACGACAAACTAGGCTTTCTTTTCCAACCTGGGAGGTGACTTGGTGCTGATCAAAGTGAGAGAGGTGCTGGAATTTAGAGAAGATGTCTTCTGCAGTAGGAAAGGCCTCTGGCTTACTCCTCTTTCTCTTTTGGCCTTCCTCCCCTCCTGTGCGTGCAGGAAGCAAAAGAGATTAGGAAAGAAGCAACTCATAATGGCCGGCGGTGTGCTGCCAATCAAATAAGCCAGCTGTGAAATCTACTCAAGCGGTTGGTGTGTCGTCATTTTGAAACTTCTCTGCAAAAAGCGCCGCTATAAAAAGACACTTCAACAAAAAAGAAAGTGGTGCTTTTCATTTACACGAAACACGGGTGAGAGACGAGAGTCATCATGAGCTTAAAGAAATGTGCCACAGAATGGTCCAATCTGTGAATCTGCTAACTGTGAAATCCTTAAATCACCTTAATAAGGTCACTTGTATCAGAAATGATGTGGCTGTGAACAGATGAAAGCCATTAGCATAGAAATTGAGTGGAAAGAAGATAGACACAAACCCTCCCCGCTCCAGGGTTAATGAAGAAAAGGAAGCTTTTTTTCTTTCTTTCTAGAAGGTCAAAAAACAGCTGATCTAAATTTCACACACTGAAAAAGGAGAGCGAGGAGGAGGAGCTGCTGGAGTGAAATTCAGGAAAACATGAGCCTACATGTGAACACAGTTTGACAAACATCATAAAGCCTCTGCTTTCCACTTCTCTGCCTGGCAAAACAACATTTTTGATGTGATAAACAGAATAATCCACAAACAGATGCTGGGGCGGGGGGAACCCACGCAGACAATAAAAGGTGATCACATACGAAACTTTAGGGCAATTCAACAGCCTGGATTTTCATTCAGAGGATGGAAAGCAAATAAAATCATGAGGACAAGACAAACGGCATGCACACAGCGCAGCTATAAAACAAGCAAATGGGAAATCCATCAGTCAGAAGGTGACACGGATGAGGCTTGGGCTACCTGTTTCTGCTGTGCTTTTGCGGTTGAGCACCTTCAAGATGTCTTTTGTAATTTTCTTGATGGTGTGTCGCGCCTCATCTCTCAGTTTGCCCACGCCGTAGAGGACGACAAGACGCTGGTTGCACTCATGACTGGCGCTTTCCTCCTGGAGACGTACACAAAACGAGCCACGTAAACCAGATGCACCCAATAACCCCGAGTATCGCAGACGGAACCGTCCAAAGGAAACAGGAAGGACAGGTTTTAAACCTTGAAGGTTATTTCATAAAATAAAATCTCTTTTTGTTTTAGATCTGAGCACAAACTTTTAAAATGATGAACTGAAGAAGTAAAAAATGTCTTTGCTTAAATCCAACTGATATCACATCTGCTTGCAGAACAGGTGTCCAAAGTGTGGCCCGGGGGCCATTTATGGCCCTTGGGAGTGATTTTGTGTGGCCCACAACTGCAGTTTAAAGGCACGGTCTGCAGTTTCTGTAAAGCCCTGAAACTTAGGAAATTTTCGAGCAGAAACCCTTCTCCCTCCTCCCCCTTGCACTCTGGCTGACCTGAAACTCCGCCTCCTTAGCTCCTCCTCCACAGCTTGGCCTGTCTCGTGAACGCGCATGCATTGTAAACACAGTTCTAAGATGGCGTCGGCGCAGTCACCCGATCGACTATTTCCTTCTCAAATCTTTGCGTATTTGTAATAAAGTATCGTAAATTATGTATAACCCTTTCAATAAGTTATGTTATAATACTTTGCTGCAGTGTGTGACATTTTATCTGTGTTACGCATCGTTTTGAAACATTCTCGATGGTCTTCAGACGAGGAATTTACACCCAGAGGGACCTACGGTCCGAAGAAGAGGAAAACAGCTGGACTTGTTCATATTCTGGTTTTGTTACATAATGAGATTCGATGCTCACAGGGGGAGTTGATGAAAACAAACAGTTCTCATAGTCACCCTGTTTTCATGCAAACATTTAAATTGATGATTCTTCATGAACATGCAGTGAAATAATTTTCTATTTGAAAGAACACAGCGACAAAATCTTTTTTATTTATTTATTTAGACAATAAATACACAAAAAACCTAAATAAATATGTGACAAGGATCATCAAACCGTTACATAACGCACTTAAATAACCATAAATAAAGCACTGAGCATCCACCCTGATGTTAAATACTCTGTTGTGTACTTAGTTTGATTTAAATAACTTTTTAATAAAACTGGACAGAAATTAAACAGAACTTAATTAACTCCAAATTCTTCCTAACCTGCAGCCTTCAGGGCAACAGAACAGCAAGCAGGGCCCAGGTGACTGATCTGGTCTTCACTTAAGTGGGTCAGGTCAATAAATATGTGGAGCTTCTCCAGATTGTCAGCTTGTCCAAACATCTAAAGTCCATAGAGAACCACCTGATCTCCACTCTTTCATTTGTGTATATATATAATATATATATATATAGTTATAAATATAGGTATCTATATGTATATATACTATATATATATATATAGTTATAAATATAGGTATCTATATAAAAAAATAACTATATTTATAACTACAGTATACAGTATATACTATATATATACTGTATATCTATATATGTATATATATATCTATCTATATATGTATATATATATATATATATAGTATATATCTATATATCTATCTATATATATATCTATATATATATCTATATATATATATATATCTATATATCTATATATATATATATATACATACATACAACCACTGGATGTCACCAGACCTAATTCTCTCCTACAAACAAAGACAACATAACTGAAAGTTATGCACCATAACTCATGTTCCCTGAAGGAAGGGAACGATGTGCAACATATTATCACTATGGGAAATTGCACCCGCGCAGTTTACCTGAAGGAATACAATCACGCCTTTACGGCAAAGGTGTCAGCGTCGCGCCAGAGGCCCCACCCTCTGGGTATTTAAGCCGCTGACGCCCATCCATCGATCTCCAGAATGCACTTCACAGAGCTTTCAGCATTGAAAGGGCCAGGTATGTTGCACCTCGTTCCCTTCCTTCAGGGAACATGAGTTATGGTGCATAACTTTCAGTTCCCTTATCAGTCTTGTCACTCGGTGCAACATATCACTATGGGAACGTAATTCATTCACGCCCTTGAAATGCTCAGTAAAATGCATCCTAGTGTGAACGTCCGCCTTCATTCAACAGACATCTCAAGGTCTCTTTCTACTGTGTGTTAGAAAGGACAACCTGAGTGACATCACACGCAGTAACATCCAAACTGTAATGTTTTGTAAACGTGTTCATTGAGCTCCAGTTTGCAGCAGTGCAAATGTCTGCAACTGGTACACCCTTGAATAGTGACCATGAGGTGGCCAAGCCCCGAGTAGAGTGGGCACGCACTCCAGAGGGCACCTGTTGACCTTTGCTACTGTATGCCCTTTTAATGGCCTCAGTCACCCAGTGTGAGAGGCACTGTTTTGATAGGGCCTTACCCATAGCTGGTGTAGCAAAGCACACAAACAGTTGATTTGTTTTTCTCCATTTGGCTGTTCTCTGCATGTAAGTGCTTAAAGCTCTCACGGGGCAGAGAGCCTTCAGCCTTTCCTGTTCCTGAGTGAGGATAGGAGCAGGTGGAAAAGAAGAGAGTTCAAAGTCCAGACTTCTGGGGTTTAAAGTCAAAACTTTGGGAATATATGCAGGATTAGGCCTTAGGGTGACCTTTGACCCATCAGGGACGAACCTGTTGCACATTGATGTACGGACAAAGCGTTGAGGTCACCTACACGTTTTGTCGAGCAAAGAGCCAGGAGAAGAGCGGTCTTGTAAGATAATAAATCTATCTTAATGTCGCTCAGTGGTTCGAATGGGGGATAACAAAGAGCCCCCAAGACCATGCTAAGATCCTGTCCAAGGGTCAAAATCCTGCTGGGAGGCTCCTCCTTAGCACGTCCTTTCTAAATCTTATTATGAGCGGATACGCGCCAGGCGTTCTGCTTCCCCAGCCCTTGTGACAAGCTGAAATCGCAGATAGGAACACCTTAATCGTTGAGAAAGAGCAACCTTTCTCTAGCAAGTCCTGAAGAAAGGTGAGGAGCTAGGTCCAGTCACATGAATAAGAAATATTATTTCTTTCTGTGCACCAAGCTTTAAAGACATGCCATTTTCGGGCATAGAGAGACTGTGTTGACACAGCACGTGCATTTTGAATGGTTTTTACCACATTCTCTGGCAGGCCTGAGGCAATCAGTCTGTTCTTCTCCGCCACCAAGCTAAAATTAGTTGCAGTTCTCAGCCTAATTGGCAAAACTGTTCCTTCTGGTGACGTAGAAGGTTCCTGGAGAGGAGCAGGTGGTGGAACCAGCTCTCCCTCAGAAATCCTGATTTTAGTGGTCCCTTGAAGGTCAACCAGGTTAGGAAGAGGATCTTCCCGTAGACGTACCTCCATACTACTCTGACCGGGAGTGTTTGGAGGCAGAGACAATCTGCTGTCATTATTAGATAACGGTTGAGTAGAGTGTCTATTTTTCCTCTTTTTGTTGGGGGACATGGGTCGGGGGGGATGCACGTTTTGTAAACGAGCAGATCTCCTGACTCCAGCCCATGTCCTGTTAGGGTCAGCACAATGAGCACGGTCACACGTTACATAATCACTGTTTGAGCATGACGCGCCGCCCATTGAAAACAAGGGGACAGCTTCAGCATTAGAATGAATGTGTGACACTGGTGTTTGCCTGCAGGCTTCTGCCACAGCCTCCCGTCCCTTACTGGCGTCCGAAGAATAGGTGGCCAGGAAGATGGGTCGTCAGATTCTGTTGGTGCGCATCCCTAGAGCGCGGACGTGTCACAGGTTTGGATGATTTGTGTATTCCCGGCTCCGTGGTTTAGAACAGAGCGGGGGCTGGAACACGTGACATCCCTCACCTGCTTTTGTGAGGAGTCACGGGCCTGTTCGCAGGCGCCTCTGTTCTTGTCTGTTGCAGACAGAACAGAGGCACCCTGCTAGGGTTTATCAATTAGGCTAACACCCCGTGAGCCATGAGGGAGGGGGGGGGTGGCCCCCGCCTTTTATGTCAGCTGGAAGAACAGAGGGGACTGTTCTGCTGATGTAACTATGTTTGTTTTTTTGTTTTTTTTGTGAGTCAAGAAAACAGAGTCTGTTTTTTGAGCTTTATTCGTGCTTATGTGTAACGACATATTTGACTTTATGTCATTTAAAGTAGAAAGAACATGATTTATGTCTAAAACAGAATCACCAGCTTTTTGTACCATGCTACAAACAAAGTCTGGACATGAAGAGATCATTTCCCGTACCGCGTGGGCGGGTGATCGTGTAAAGTTATGAAACGTTCCTGGTTCATCAGGCACACTTCTGTTTGGTGTCCCAATTTGCCGAGGAGGTTCTGAACCGGTCCGCCTGACGGGGAACAAATCTGTTCTTACTCAAGGCGTGCTCGGTCCGAGGTGGAACCGGCGGTGGTCTCTGCCGGTGCTCGACCTCGTACGCCTGCCGCTTTTGCGGTGGGGCACGTGTAGCTGAGTGGTGTCGAGGCTGCGGTGCTCTGCTCCCAGCTGACTCCCTGGGGGGGGCGAAGGTTCTCCTGGGGATGCCCACCCGGAGAGCTTCAGCCTGTTTGCGCCTCTGGTCCAGCCTGGTCTGAATTTGATCGAGCGCTTTTCCAAAAAGCCCCGTCGGTTCTATTGAATGGTGGAGAAAATGAATTTTCTGTCCCTCTGGGAGGTCAGTCAGGGTCATCCACAGATGGCGTATTGCGATGACCACCTCCGCCATTCTTCTGCCCTATGCAACAGCTGCAGTCCCCATCATGCGGAGCACAAAGTCTGTTGCCCTGCGGGCTTCATCCAGCAGCTCGGCGGCAGTTTGCTTGTCTGATGTTACCTGGAGCGCTTGTAGTTTTTCAGCCAGGTACGCCTGCATCATTGCAGACGCGTTCATCACGCGAACTTCGAGGCCCAGAGTCCTGTAGCATTTCTCGAGCAGAGAAGCCGAGGCTCGACAGGCTTTGTTGGGGAGAGTTGGTTTTGTTCCGGATGATTTGGGAGCCAAATGAGATGCCAACGTGTCCTCAATTTGAGGCACGTTGGCTATTCCCACTTCTTCCATCCCGTCCACGTCGAGAAACTGCGAGAGTGGCAACATCATGGGAGCTCTGGGCTGAGCCCAGGTGCGAGTCAGTTCTGTGAGGAAGTCTGGGAAGACGGGCATCCTTTGCCTCGTGGCGGCCTGCTGTTTTGAATAAAAATAATTTCCTGCCAACCTCGTGACTTGTTGACGAGGTGGAGGCTCCGGCCATGTGATCTGCAGTGCGTCCGTTGCTCTGTGACACAAGTCGAACAGAGCAGGGATGGAAGAGTCCGTCTCCGGGAGTACAGGTGCCGGGGTGCGGGAGAGGAATTCTCCCTGTTCCCCATACCCAACGTCAGCGTCGTCCGTAGAAAATTCACCTGAGGCTGAAATCAAGATCTCGTCCTCGTTCATCATGCCTCGAGTGTCAAATTCCACAGTTAAGTCCACCATGGGGGCCAGCACATCTGGGCTGTCGCCCCATTCGACTCGGGTGCTGTAGTCCAAAGCCATGCTCTCAAGCTCCGGCGTGGGAGTCAGAGGCTCAGTGGTGTCCGGGTCTGCTGACACTGCAGCAGCCCCCATAGCCTTGGCGACGAAGTCCACCCGGTGCCTCCTCACCGCCTTCAGCATCTGGCTGCAGTGTTGGTAAGACTTGGGTGTGTCCAGCGCCATGTTTACGTGTAACATCCCCAAGCAGACGGGACAGGCCTCATGGGTGTCCGTCGCTGAGAGGGAAAAAACACATCCGTTAGGGCAGGCATGTGAGGTCGGACTCGCCGTCCTACTGGTCTTTTTTGGAATTCTTGTCTTTCGCTTTCCTTTCTCCTGAGGCATGTCCGTGATAAGACCAGCGAGTCCTTCCAAGATCTTTTTTCTTCTAATTTGAGACGTTTCCTTTGTCACGTTGCTTTCGCTGGCTAGCCTTGCTACGAGTTAGCAGAGGTAGCGGTGTGACACAGTTAGCGCCGTCGAGCGAAGCAATCTGCGGAAAGAGGAGAAGAAAAAACTTTGAGGTTAAGGAAAAATGTGCCGGTCAATGTGCCGGTCAAAAATGTGCTGGGCTAGCTTTCGCTATGAAGCAGTACGTAGGAATAATTCTCTGTGCGCTCTGTGTAGGGAGCAAGCTCACCTCTGGTCGAGGGATGAAGCAACAGAGAAGTCCCTCGAAGATAGAGAGTTCAGGTTTAAGCGAGGTGAAGGGCAATAAGAGATCGATGGATGGGCGTCAGCGGCTTAAGTACCCATAGGGTGGGGCCTCTGGCGCGACGTTGACGCCTCTGCCGTAAAGGCGTGATTGTATTCCTTCAGGTAAACTGCGCGGGCGCAATTTCCCATAGTGATATGTTGCACCGAGTGACAAGACTGATAAGGGAACCAGCATGTGATGCACAATGACCTGGGTTAATTTGTAGGAATCTAGAGTTATTATGATATCCAGCATTTGGGCAATACAGATAGCCTAATGGAGCTAATAGTGAAACCAATGGGGTGGCTTTGGCTGAGTGGTTAGAACAGTCGTCCTCTAATGCAAGAGTTGGATGTTTATTTCCACAAGCAGCCATGTGCTGAAGTGTCTCTGGGCAAGACAATGAACCACACATTTCCTCTGATGTGTGTTCCATCGCTATTAATGTGATCATAAGCACTGATTATTATTTGTATAGATAAAGTGGAGTGCTGTATGGATGGGTAAAGGGGCCGGATTTAGAAGGATGGGGGCCCTGTGCTTGAGTCAATATGGGGGCCCATATATACCGTATTTTTCGCCCAAAATGTTGCTCCGCCCCATAAGTCGCAGGACATGAAAATTAGTTGTTTTTTTAAAGTGTGACTTATAGACCGGAAAATACGGTATTTTTAAAATGTTATTATTATTATTTTTTGGTTCAGATGATGAGCAGAAGATGACTGAATAGTAAGATTTCACATCTTACAACTTTAATATGCCAGTTGTCACAAACTACAAACAACCCTGAACTGGTTTCTAGAAAGACAAAACCACATGTTAGGGTTTGAAACTAGAATATGATGCTTGCATCACAAAATAAAATCACTGAATAGCTATTGTAGCCTGGAATTAAACACAAACTATAAAACAGATTTAGTGCAAGAAAGTAACCCAGGTATGTCCAAAGTGCTGCCCTCTGAAGGATTTTTTTTTACAGCCCCCTGTTCTCAATCAAAGCAGAGGTGGGTGCATTGCAGATGAACAATTTTCATCTTCCAGACCAAGTTTATTTTACAGATAACATCTTCCAAATATGATTAACAAAATACAGATTCCCATTTAAACTTATGCATTCATCTTACTTGAAGGAACTAGAACCACAAACATCAACCTACATTTACTCAAACACAAACCATGTAACCCAAATAAGAAAACAATACTCAACCCCGAAAATGTAGCAACTTTGAGCCTGTCTTATAATGCAGACATGCACTACCCTAACCAGTAACACCAAGCCCTTTCAGTAATGAGTGAAATGGTTATCAGGCATTTAAGCCTTACTTTGAAATGACATTTAAAAAGATGCCCACTTTTCTGGATTTTTTTTGGCTGCAAATTCCTTAATTAACAAGATCACTGAAGTCCAGCTTTCTCACTAGATCACTCTCAATCGAGATGAGAGTCAAATGGTTCAGTCTTTCCTGTCCCATTGTGGATCTGAGTCTATGTTTAACTATTTTAAGCTTGGAGAATGATCGCTCACCACTTGCATTTGTGACAGGAAATGTCAGGTAAATCCTGAATGCAATATCCACATTTGGGAAGATGTCCTGCAGTTTATTTTACCTAATGAATTGTAAAAGCAATGGAGCAGATGTGATGCCTTTATCACAAATAAAATCTTTAAACTGGACAATTTCCTCCACAAAGTCCATCTCCAAGTCAGCTGAATATATTTACTTTAGATATGAGATGCTTTGTAGCTCTTGAACAGTGATGCCAGAAAAATTGTTCAGGAAGCCAAAAGTGGTGTTGAGGTTATCATATGCAGCACACCTGCATTTCCATATTTTTCTATGTGAGACTTCAGAAAAGGATCAAACTCACTGATTAACTCCAGTATTCCCAGATAATTCCCATTATCAGTTCTGCCAAATAAGTCACTGTTTCCTATAAGAGCCAGTCCTCTCTCAGCTAAAAACTTGACAACAGACACAACTCTTCTCAACACTTCAGTCCAATATGCACACTCAGATTCAAATTGTTTCTGCAGTTCTGTGTCTATCAGCTGGCTGATGCAAATGAAAAATATGTCAGCATTGCTTTTCTATGATGTTCGCTGTTTTCGTGTTCTTTCATGCAGTTGCGTGCTTCCAGTCACAGAAACCAGTTTCAAAGCTCGAGTGACTATTGGCATCGCTGAAAATGCGGCATGCAAAACAAAACGAGCTTGTAACTGTGATAGGTGGGAATGTTACGCACGTGGGACTCGCCTTGCATGGTGTGGAGAAGCTGACAATGTGACTGAGCAGAGGATGGAAACAGCCCCGTACGAGCGCGTGCGGCAGAGCGGCTTCTCCTGCAGACTGCCTGCTCCTCTGACTGAAGTCCAACTAACTGTCCACTGTTTGCCATTTCCAGCTCCGGTGGATGCAGAGTAGAGCAGCCACACTCACCCACTGTCGTATTTATTTCCTGTTGTCCGCCATTGTAAAAAATATATATATTGACCAGCGTGAAATGACCCCCCCCATGCGTATGATGAGTTAAAACTGGACCAATAATAAGCAATCATTTAAGATGGACGTTTGACAGAACAAATTAGAACATTTTTCAACGGCGCTGACAAAATCATCTTAGTCATTGGTTAAATTCTGACACTATCCGTTCACAAAACAAAAAAAAAACTTATGGGGCGCCTTGGGGGCCCCCAAAATTCCGGGGCCCCGGGCTGAAGCCCCTGTAAGCCCGTGCGAAAATCCGGGCGTGGAGACCACATATTGTAGTGTAAAGAGCTTAGAGTATCTTGATATGATGGAAAGTCGCTAAATAAGTACAGTCCATTTGACCTTCTGAAAAGCACACGCATACAACAAGTCAAATGGCTTTGTAGGAAATATTTAGGAAAGCTTCAAAAATGTAATAATGTGAGACAGACTTGTAATGCTGCTGTTGATGCTAATTATCAGCATTTATCAACTTTAAAATGTTTTTTTTTGCTCCATTAAATGTGATAAAATGAGATTAGTTTTGAAATTTAAACTGATTTTTTATTTATTTATTGTTAAATTCATACATTAATTCATCAATGCACTCATGAAAAATATATTATTTCCTTTGGGAAATACACTAATGTGGGAAAATGTATCAATGCACCATGACAAGTTCCTAGTGTACCATAATATATCTCTAGAGTTGGTTGTCTTAGTGTGCCTGTCTACAAATACCCCCCTAATAAACTGAGACTGGGACAAGTAGACAAGTAATGTGATCTGCACTCTGCTTCACTGGACTTGAACACTATTTCATTTGTTGAGCCAATACACCAAATTAAGTCGTCTTTATTAAAGTCGCTTTGATGGATTCACCTCTGGCCTCCGCCCCCCACTGTGATCTATCACCTGTCAAGCAGTGGAGGTTGTGATAAACCTGTTTAGAACTGGTGTCATTGCATGTGAGTAAAGTGACTGTGTACAGTAGTGCTTGAAAGTTTGTAAAGCCTTTATTAATTTTCCATATTTCTGCACAAATATGATCTAAAACATCATCAGATTTTCACACAAGCCCTAAAGGTAGATAAAGAGAACCCAGTTAAAGAAATTCGAAACAAATAGTATACTTGGTCATTTAGTTATTGAGGAAAATGATCCAATATTACATATTTGTGAATTGCAAAAATATGTGAACCTCTAGGATTAACAGTTAATTTGAAGATGAAATTAGAGTCAGGTGTTTTCTATCAATGTGTGAGTGGACACCCTGTTTGATTTAAACACCAGGGAGCTATCAAAGTCTGCTCTTCACAATATGCTTGTGGAATTGTATCATGGCAAGAACAAAGGAGATTTCTGAGGACCCCAGTCAGACAGATTGTGTACAAATGGAAGAAATTCAAGACCATTGTTACCCTCCACAGGAGTGATGGATCAACAAAGACTTCAATAGCAGTGTAGATAGTGTAACAGTCAGTGAGGTCACGAAGGATTAACTTTTAAGCAAATGAAGGCCTCTCTCACATTGACTAATGTTAATGTTCATGAGTCCACCATCAGGAGAACACTGAACATCAATTGTGTTCACAGCAGGGTTGAAGGAGGAAGCCACTGCTTTTCAAAAAGAACATTGCTGCTTGTCTGCAGTTTTCTAAAGATCACATGGACAAACCAGAAGGCTGTTGGAAGAATGTTTTGTGGACAGATGAGACCAAATTATTATTATTATATTATTTTTTTTGTTTAAATTAAAAGTGTTATGTTTGGAGAAAGGAAAACTGAAAGTTATGCACAATAACTCATGTTCCCTGAAGGAAGGGAATAAGGTGCAACATACTTGCTATGGGAATTGCGCCGCCACACGATTACCTGAAGGAATATACTCACGCCTTTACGGCAAGGGGCGTCACTGCCACGCCAGAGGCCCCGCCCTCTGGGTACTTAAGCGGCTTGCGCCCCTCCATCTTTCTCCAAAATTGCACTTCACCGAGCTTTCAGCATTGAAAAGGGCCAGATATGTTGCACCTCGTTCCCTTCCTTCAGGGAACATGAGTTATTCAGTGATGGCATAGTTACATTGAAAAAGTAACTTAGTTAAGTTACTGATTAGTCCTTGGGAAAAGTAACTTAGTTAAGTTACTGATTACTTGATTTGGAAAGTAACTAAGTTAGATTACTAAGTTACTTTATTAGTTACTTTCAGCAGCCGCTGACAAGAACCCTCTGTCACAATACATAAAAAATTTAAATGTTTTAATAAAATAATTACTAATAAATATTCAAAAAACAAAATACAGTAGTCTTTCTTGACTTCACTAAACAAATAATATTTTTACAAAAAAGACTTATAAAATGTTTATTTTGAAAATGTGTCAAGTAAACAATACGTTTGTATGAAAATAAATAAAAGCATGAGCCACTGGCCAAAAGGATGGTCCAGCACAGAAGATCAACATCATCAGGTCAGGGCTCTGCAGTCTACACTCATCTCCAGGCCAGCGGTCACTCTTTCAGGGATGAAGATGTTCACATCCTTGATAGAGAGGAACGATGGTTTGAGAGAGGAGTAAAGGAGGCCATCTTTGTGAAAAGAAACCATCCATCATTAAACAGGGGTGGAGGCCTCTGGGTTCAACTGTCCCCCTCTTACAATGCTGTTATTGCTAGTATCACTCAGCCCTCTGTGAATAGCAAACAACCATCAGGGTGCTGCTAACTATCCATTGTTAGGCTGATGGTCCGTGAGCAGCTGGTTTCAGCTGTCAGCAGCAAACTGGTTCATCCACTGTGAGAGGGTGCTACAGTATTTATAAGATTGAGATGAATACAGCATCTCAGACTGAGGAAGTCTTTTGGACAAAAGATAAAACGTTTCTACAATTTTTTTTGTTCTGTTTTGTTTTTTGAATGTCCAGAGGACCAGACTTAGCATTTTTAGATTTTTCTACCTGGATTATTGAGCATGCATCAGGGTCATCATCACACGCTTCTTAGCTGCAGGTGGATGTCCCTCAAGAGGAAAAAGACAGCTGCTTCCTCTGTCTCAGACTGGAAATAACACAAACAGGTAAAAAAATAAAAATAGTTAATAAGATTATCATTTTAAATTAAAAAGGTTAATTATTAATAAAAGAACAATACCTCTTCTTGTGGTTGGATCTCTCGGTCATCATCAGGGCAGGGATTTATTCAGCTCCAGGACTTGTTGACATCAGTTTTTTCATAAAGTGATTAACTTTTTGGCTGGTGTTGACATGATGATGGACGTGATGGAAGACGTTTTAGAGACGCTCAGTTAATTTAAAGCCTGCACAGCAACAACAACATTTCAGACGTAGATCCAGAGCTTTAAAATGTCCTACAGTTTGTGTTATTGACTGATCTGACCTACCTGAAGGCTGTTTTAATGCTGCTGCTGCTCTGTTAGCAGTGTTTACAAGCTGCTCCTCGTTCACGTTCGGATCACGTCGTTAAGTCCGTTCAAGTTAGACGTGTTGTCTGCTGCAGATCCAGTCTCCGTGAAACAAAGTCCACACACCGTTTTGGATGTGCGCTCGTGTTTTTAACAAGTCACAACGTTCCCAAACAAACAGGAGACCGCAGCGAGATGCTAAACCTAGCTTAATGCTAACGTGTGCTACAAGACACCGGGCGGTCGCATAGACTGACGTCACTCCTGTCTTTTTTTTTTAATCGCTCCCCCCGAGACGCATTGGCGAAATAAAATAAAATTACAGTTCTACAGAAAATGGCAAAAAAGTAACGCACAATAATTTGGAGTGAGTAACTTTAATCTGATTACTGGATTTTCAAATAGCAACACGTTAGATTACACGTTACTGAAAAAAGTGGTCCGACCAGAGTAACGCGTTACTTTGTAACGCGTTAGTGACATCACTGGTTATGGTGCATAACTTTCAGTTCCCTTTCAGTCAGTCTCTCGGTGCAACATACTTGCTATGGGAACGTAATCCATTCACGCCCTTGAAATGCTCAGCAAAGTGCATGTGAGAGCATCCGTCCTAAAAGACAGGCATCTCCCAGCTACTGACTTCAGGGAATGCAGAAAGCACATGCTAAGAGGAAAAAATGCCAAATGTAAGAAACACCAACGTGATGTTTCCACTGGACATGTATATATGTATACACCAACTAGAGACAGCTTAAGCGTGCTCCATCAGTGTGAATACTTATCATCACCTTTACCCTTTGGAACATCCTGAGAAACAGGAGGAAAAATGGACCCATCACCATCCATCCATCCATCCATCCATCCATTTTTGTCCGCTTATCCGGGGTCGGGTCGCGGGGGTAGCAGCCTAAGTAGGGAGGCCCAGACTTCCCTCTCCCCAGCCACTTGAAGCAGCTCCTCTGGGGGAATCCCAAGGCGTTCCCAGGCCAGCCGAGAAACATAGTCCCTCCAGCGTGTCCTGGGTCTTCCTCTGGGTCTCCTCCCGGTGGGACATGCCCGGAACACCTCACCAGGGAGGCGTCCAGGAGGCATCCTAACCAGATGCCCGAGCCACCTCAACTGGCTCCTCTCGATGTGGAGAAGCAGCGGCTCTACTCCGAGTCCCTCCCGGATGACTGAGCTTCTCACCCTATCTCTAAGGGAGAGTCCAGACACCCTGCGGAGAAAACTCATTTCAGCCGCTTGTATCCGAGATCTCGTTCTTTCGGTCACAACCCAAAGCTCATGACCATAGATGAGGGTGGGAACGTAGATCGATCGGTAAATTGAGAGCTTTGCCTTTCGACTCAGCTCTCTCTTCACCACGACAGACCGGTACAGCGCCCGCTTCACTGCGGATGCTGCACCTATCCGCCTATCGATCTCACGCTCCAGTTTTCCCTCATTCGTGAACAAGACCCGAGATACTTAAACTCCTCCACTTGGGGCAGGACCTCCTCCCCGACCCGGAGAGGGCATGCTACCCTTTTCCGGCTCAAGACCATGGCCTCGGATTTGGAGGAACTGATCCTCATCCCGGCCGCATCACACTCGGCTGCAAACCGCTCCAGCGAAAGCTGTAGATCACGATCTGATGAAGCCAATAGGACCACATCATCTGCAAAAAACAGAGAAGCGATTCTAAGGCCACCAAAACGGATCCTCTCAACACCTTGGCTGCGCCTAGAAATTCTGTCCATAAAAGTTATGAACAGAATCGGTGACAAAGGGCAACCTTGGCGGAGTCCAACTCTCACTGGAAACGAGCCTGACT